>BJCN01142765.1:0-10677 GCA_018326445.1 Flaveria brownii
TAACAAGTAATTGGAGAGAGAAAAAATAAATTTACTATTACACCCTTTGTTTTAATCTAAGATCATTTAATTAAATTGATATTTATAATTTTTACCATTTTTAATCACAACCATTGATCAAGTTAATCGATGGTTAATAATAGTTCTTATATATATATAATATATACACACCCAAAACAAAAAAAGTCAACACCACCATGAAAACCCAACCGACCCCAGTTCCCTGTCATCATTTTCGTTTAGGATGTCGGCGACGTCACCGCTGGCCAAACCCTTCACCACCCTCATCTCTCTATCTCTCTCTCTCTCTCTCTCTATCTATCTATTTCTCTCTCTTTCTCCCCCTCTCTCTCACTCAATTGAATCTTAACCCCATCACTTCGTGTCAGCTTCCCCACGCATCCACCTCCGGTACCGCCACTGGCGATCCCACCACCACCACCACCATCACCACCCTCGTCTCGCTTTCCTCTTCCCTTTCTGTCACTGGAATACTTAGTCATCGTTATATGAATTGTGGTCTAAAGGTATCCGAGTCAGTAGGAAAGCTCCTGCTTTATAGTTTTATTTTATGTTTAGTTTGTTATTTCCGTTGCATCTTGTAAGCTATTTATAGTTGCTCTCATTTAAGAATAAAGCAATCATTCTAGCTCTATTTTACTCCACTTTGTTGCTTGATACACAAAACCAACAGCTGCAACTATACCATCTTATTCCATCAATCGGAAGGGGGGGTGATGGTGGCGTGTTGGTGGTTAGGCGATGGTAGAGGGGTTTCAGGTGTGGCAACGGTGGAGGTGTGTTGGTGGTTACATGATGACGGTGGAGATGACGATGTTGTGGAGGTGCGATTTGGTGACGGTGGTGGAAGGAAATGAGTGAGGGTGGCCGTTGGTGGTGACGGTGGTGGTGTGATATAGATTGATGGTCATATATTTTTGGTGATTATGATGGTTCAACGGTGGTTACGACGATCCGGGATGGTGAAGGCACCGACGATCATGCAATGAGGGTGTAATAATAATAAAAATAGTATAGCAAGGTAAAGTGGTCATGTTGAAAAATCTAACCCTAAAAACTAACGTTCATTCACTTTAGGGACCAATCGTGTTACGGTTTGATAAACAATTGCGACCAAACCTGTAATTTTTTTAAAAATTAGGATCAATATTGCAATATAAACAAAAGACAATGACCAATCATGTAACTAACCCATATTTTAAATATTTTTTTTATTTAAATCATGTAACACACGAATCACTAATAAAATATTAAAAAAAAATCAAGACAAATATTCTAAAAGGGGAAAGATTGAAAATAGAAGAATTTTTTTTAGTTATTAATCATGTGAGTGGTGATACCTCACCGGTCCCACAATAATCCAATCTCGATATTTCCAACTACACAAACCCGAACCATACCAACACTCATCGCGATGGTCGGCGTTTTCGAAACCCTCGCCCTTCACCGACCTTCCGGATTTCCGGCGACTTCCTCAACTCCGATCACCTCTTCTCCAATCGCTCAACTCTCCCTTCGCCGGAGCTTTCTGCCGGAATCAAGAACCTCAAAGCTAAATATCAACTCCTTCAGCCAATCCGTCAGATTGAGGTCCAAGTTCGGCCGTCGTGGTGGACGAATCCTCTGCGAAGCTCAGGAAACAGCCGTACAAGGTTCGAATCGGTTACTCTGTTGTTTCTCTCATGAAATTGGTGCTAATTACTCGTTTATACTATATTATCATGAGTGACCTACTGTAATTAACCTGTAGGTATCTCTTAATACTCGTTTCGTTTATTGTTCTTCGATTTTTTTTAATCTGTTCATGTTTTATCTGTATTAGCAACCATTTTTAGTCATAGATTCTTGTCTCACTGCGATTACGCTGTATAGCAGTATTTTGATGATGTTCTCGTAGTTGAATGCATCGAGAACATGACATTTCAGTGAAGAATCGCTTTGTACGTTGTTACTTTGTATTTTGCATTTTGTTACTCCTTACTTCTATTAAAGAAGAATCGCACATGAAAATTGCAGTGATATTGATATCTGTTTTGTTCCATTATTCAATTTTAGTTGGCAATTTTTCTTCATGTGATATATATGTTATAGAATGTGTTAGTTATTGATTAAACAAATATATTAATTATCAGTTAGGGTTTGTTAAGTAGATAAGATTTAGTGTATCTATCTTTATTATAATTAGGAATTATGATTAGATTATGTTTCTTCTGTAATTCTCCTCACTGTATTCCTATAAAAATAGTTAATAAAGAATATACATATGTTATGTGATTTTCATTATTATGTATCCTCAACAGATTCATATGTGAATTGAAGTGCATGGTCCATAGTTTTTAATAAGACTTGAATCCACGGAAACATAGAATTGAAAAATGCTGTTATTAAAAATCCAGTTTCATAAGTTTATTATGATGCGTTGAACCTAACATTATAATATAAATTCCACAGTTGATGAGAAAATTCTAAACATATCTCATGATCTTTGATAACTAATTCAAGTTGCTCCCATTTCAGTACTTCCTGTGACGGATGGAACGTGGCAATCACTTGTTCTTGAATCTGATCTTCCTGTACTGGTTGAGTTTTGGGCTCCATGGTGTGGGCCATGTCGCATGATCCACCCAATCATCGATGAGCTGGCGAAAGAATACACAGGCAAACTCACTTGTTACAAGGTAAATTCCGATGAGAGTCCTTCAATTGCTACCAAATATGGTATAAGAAGCATCCCAACTGTCATAATCTTCAAAGGTGGAGAGAAGAAGGATGCAGTCATTGGTGCAGTTCCTAAAACAACTCTGTGTACCTGCATTGAGAAGTTTTTGTAAAGGTACTACAGACTAAGTTTGCACCGATTTATTTCTCTTTTACGATATCCCTAGTACATATACTGCAAACACCATGATATATTCGATATCCATCTGTATAGTTGGATTCTGATATAACTGCTCCTGGAATTTCACTAATGTTTTCTTGTTGATTTGATTTCTACTATTTTTGTCTTACTTTGATATACTTGAACAGCTTGGTGTTGGTGGAATATTTGATTAGGGGTGTAACAGAGCCGAGCTTGAGCCCAATAATACTTGGGCTTGGTCTGGTTAACTTAATGAACTTCATATGAGGCTCGAGCTTATTTAGGTTGGACTTGTTTTGAGCTTTTACCGATCCGATCCAAGTAGGTCACAAATGTCTTGGCTCATTTACATTTACACCCCTAATTCTAACACATAAAGAGGTAAATGAATGAATGAATAAATGGGTGATAGACCCTACAATTTTAACACTCATAGAAAAATGGGTTTATTTGAACCATTAATTATAAGGATATGGGTTGCATTAGGTTGTCTAATTGGCATATCCAATAATTTAAAAAAAAAACATGGGTCACTGGAGCTGAAAGAAAAGAAGCTATGGGTCAGAATGGGCAACGGGTCATCTCCAAGACTTCAGGTCATTCAAAGTGGATTACAGATATGAAGATTCAAAGAACAAAAAACACATCAGCTTATACTATCTTGTCCGGGCTTCCTCCTTCCACAAAGAGCGCATCAACTTCAGGTTTTTCTTTATTTTTTTCACAAGTTAGGGTTGTTCTTGTTTAATTTTTATCGTCGACTAATCAAAACATAATTGTTTCCCAGTTAGATTCAAAAACTAATTCTGGGTTATAAATTTGTTGATCTATCTATTGTTGGATCTACGCAAAAACCTAAAACTTAATGGATCCTTTTACTAACGGAAATCCAACCTTTACTTAGACTTAAATTTATTTAAAGGTTCGACCTGGTAAGATAACAAGTTATTGTCACCAACTTACTAAAACTTAACGGATTCGTTTACCAACGGAAACCCAACTTTTACTTAGACTTAAATCTATTTAAAGGTACATCGTGGTAAAAAAACAAGTTATTGTCACCAATTTGAACATTAATTTGCTAAACTAACGAGTAATACTTGAGGGTGAGTTACTCTTATTGAACTACTCCTTTGAATTGAAAAGGGCTTCACCTATGTAGACACAAGGAGTGGTGCTGGTCTAGCATAAGCAAATGCCTATTTTGTGTTTGCAGGTGTCTATCGAGACGAGCACATGGTCATAAAAGTGCTCCCTGGTTCATGAACATATGTTGAATTGTTATGTGTCATTTCTCCAAGTCTCACACATATAAGTATGGATGAAATGCTTTTAAGCCGCCATTTGTCCTGTTAAATTATTTATTTGAGAAATATTTATGAAGTTAAGATTTTAAGCATAAACTACCTTAGTTTGTGGATAATATGGTGGATGCCTGTGATATAGCCTAAGTCGAGGATTGTTGGATATATTCTTTCTCGCAATGTCCCAGTAGGTAAAATAAACTTCAATTATTGTTTTGTGTCAAAAACATTGACAAATCAAGGCGTTACAATATCTACACATGTTTAAATGGTGAACATTACCAACATTGGTTAACTTTAACATACAATCCAAACCGAGTGTTGCGATGTTAAAAACTTGAATTCCATAGGCAACTTTGGGCATTGGTCAATGCTGTGTTCATTAAACTTGAGAACTTTGATGGTTTTAATGGTTATTTTTTATTATTTACTAACCATTGCACTTTTCACCAAGTGCTGCACCTCTACAGACTCTAGGACTTATAACTTTAGGTTCATGGCCTCCATTTTAAGGTTAATCAGTATCTTTCTATTCTTCTACACGTATTCAACATCAAAATGTAAACTTTGCTCATGAAAGAGTTATATTGGATTGTTATCAACATTCTCTAGAGCTATAGAGGTCCTAGGTGGTTCTTGACCATCTAACCCATCAACGATTGTAGTGGGGCTAATTAGCCTTAAGACTAGTAATTTCATCATCTGCTCGTATTATTAATTAACTATTTATTTAAAAAGCAAATGAAGGAACAATGATTTTGTGAATCTAAGTCGTCCGCTTTTACATCAAAGGTAATGGTGAGAGTGATTTTGTTGGCCAATCACGTTCGTCCACCAACGGTCCTTTTGCATTCTGTGTTTACGCGTGTTTACAAGGTGTCATCACTTTTACATTTTTTGTACATGATAACCCATTTTGGAAACCTTCTCCCAAAAGGATGATTGTGTTTAGGATTTTAGAGAGAGAAACTGTAATATAGAGGGAGAGAATGAAGAGAGAGATATGGCAAAATTAGCGTTTGATGGTGTCGGAGACGGCGAGGGCAGTGGCTACTCTGGCATGGCTGCCGTTTTCCCGTCTCCCGTGTGTCGTCTTGCATATGCTTTCCTTTCTCTACCTCCTGTGTCTCTCTCTGTCTTACTTTGTTTGTTTGTAGAGAGAGAAAGGTGTGATGACGAAAAAGGTGTGCTAACTTTTTGAATTTGGGGTGTTTTTGTCAGATTTTCAGTTAGCATTTGTGGTTGTTGGCTATACAAGGAGAAAGAGAAACCAGTGGTGTGTTGTTGTTATTGCCGGTCGGCGCCCGCCTCCGATGTGTTTGTCCGGATAGAAAAGGGTTTTATTGGGTGTCGATTGGGTTTTCTAGGAATGTTGTGGCAATCGGCGGAGGTAAAGGCAGTGATGATTGCAGGGATTTACCGTGTTCATGTCTTTCTGGTTGTTCATCGTGGCGGTGGCGGTGGGTTCTGTTGTTGCTCCGCCTCCCCTCTATGGTTGAGGTGGAGCATGTGGTGGTCTCCTGCCATGGTCGGGTATTACAGTGGTCGTCGCCGTTTGGTGTTGTTCTTGTAATGTCTGACGCCCTTGTAATGTCTGCCGCCCTTACCCTTTAGGGTTTTCAGAGTGCATCATGTCGGGAGCGGCCAGCTATTTCATACAGTTAATCTTGGGTAAATCTTTGGGTCAATGATGATGAGCGTTAACTCATCTGAGATTTGGTTATGTGATTGGTTTTGGATGTATTTTGTTATTCTGTTTGTCGATGATGATGAATTGTTGTTCATCTAAGACCTTTGGTAGTTTGGTGGTTGGTAGTTAGATGGCTATGATTGTAGAGTAAAAATGGTATCGTTTGCTATGGCTTGGCAATTGTTTATGGTTTGCATCCGCACCAACAATTGGTTATGAGCCTTCTAGGGTTTTGCATTATTGTTTCTTATGCTGTGACCACAACTATTTCTGTCTTTTACTGGTTTTGTCCCTGTTGTGTGATTTGATTTGTCTGAGACGGGAGTGCCAATATGATGTATTGTTATCAGATGTTCTTGTAATTTGTTGTCATCGATATTATACCTATTCATTTGACTGTGATGACACGTCTTAGCCTTCGTTCTTCCAGTCCATACGCGCAACGTGCGTTGGTGTTAACCATTAGTTACACCTTAAAGTTTAGTGTCTATCTACTTATTCACTAGCTCTCACATTAAATTGCATGAATAGTACTTGTAACTATTGTATTTAGTTTAAAATTTTAAAACAATTGTAATTCGCTCGTTGGTTGGTCAAAGAGGCTAAGAACATATCGACATATTCTTTTTGCATGACCTCGATTTGTCAATACTGTTCATCTACTTTTAATTATGTACAAATATGATTATAATAGATAGTATTAAATAATAAAAAGCCGAATATCTTGTATTGAGGTGTGAAGGTATTTGAACTTTTGGATGCAGTTATGGGTCTGGCTCATTAAAGCTTCTTAAAACCCTAATTATCTGTATATATAAAGCATGTCATTATATTATAATCATGTCCATCGAGCTTAATAAAAATACCTAGTTGCAGATAGTGGACGTAGGTCATCTTAACCGAACCACTATAAATTCTCGTTTTCTTATTGCTTTCGTGTGCGTGCGTATAACAGTGTGTTTATTTCTGCTGCGTAAAGATACCTAACAACTGGTATCAGGGCATCAGGCTCTTGATTACTGTTAAAATCTTCCTTCTCTTTCCGGGGTTTGGGCCCTCACCACCTAGGGTTTCTACCGTTGCCGTCACCTAGGGTTTCTGCTGCTACCGCCACCGCCACCTAGGGTTTCTACCGCCGTCTAGGGTTACCGCATCCGCCGCCGCAATTGCCTAGGGTTCTGCGCCCGCCTAGGGTTTTGGTTGGAAGTACCGGATTTGGTTTGTCTATACTTTGTTGACTGGTTATCAACTGTTCAGTGTGCTTGTTTCGTTTGTTTTTTGTCTTTGGTTTACTATTATGGCTGAAGACAGGAAGATTGTGAACTAAAAGTTCAGTGGCACTGATTTTGGTTGGTGGAAAATGCAAATAGAGGAGTTACTATGTCAAAAAATTTGGATATGGTACTGGAAAAAGAAATCGGAGAGTACGGAGAAAGCTGAAGAAATAGTTCGGAATTCCAAGGACAAGAAAGCTAGAGCGGCTATTATGTTATCTTTGGCGAAGAGTGTTGCTTTTAACACCATGAAAAAAACCCATTGCAAGTGGTATGATGTTGGTTCTGTCAAATATGTATGAAAAGTCGTCTGCAACTAACAAGTTGTTCTTGATGATGGAACTTTTCATGATGAGAATGAAAGAGGGAAGCTCAGTCACCTCCCATATTAATGATCTGATGTCTATTCTTACCGGTTTAGAATCAGTGAGAATAAATTTTGATAATAAGACTCGAGCCTTGGTGTTGCTATCTTTACTACCTGATAGTTGGTCGGGATTGTAACTGTTGTTACAAATTGTATGGGGGCTAACGAAATGACATTTGAAAAGATCTGAGACATTATGATAGGTGAAGACACACTTCTGAAAAGTTCAAATGTTGGATCATCTTCTAAGATGTTACATGTTGGCAGGGGAAGGGAAATATAGCCGAGGCAGTAGGAGTTAGGGAAAGAGTTCAACTCGGACTCTGAAAATGTAAGGTGCTGGATCTACAACGAGGATGGACATGTTAAGAGTCAATGTCCAAACAAAGGTCTGAACACTGCTGCTGAGAATGTCAATAATGGTGATGTGTTAATTCTTGAGGCTGAAAACACTGTGAATTCTTGGATCATGGATTCTGGTTCTTCGTTGCACGTCGTACACAACGGTGAAATGATGGTGAATCTGAAAACATGCGATTTTAGGAAGGTACGTCTCGCTGATGGCAAAATGATTGATGTAATAGGCATGGGTGATATTGATTTGGTGACTCCATTAGGAACTACATGGAACCTGAAGAATGTCAAGGTGATTCTGGGTTTGAAAAAGAAATTAATTTCTATTAGTAATCTAGATGAACAAGAACTAGAAGTCAAGTTTGGTGATGGTACATAGAGGGTAACCAATGGGAATCGGGGTGATTGCTCATGGTGATAAGCATGAGTCATTGTACATGGTAGAGGTACCGGCTGAGGGACTGATCAACCCAGTTAAGCAAGTTAAAGTTGGGTTCGCTAAATCTGCTAAAAGAGTTCATTTTGCAAACATGAAGTCTGGAGCAGAGATCATAGCTGAATGGGGTCAGAAGTTTAAACCATTCAGAAGATTTTATGACAGTGGGAGCATGGGGCATGTTCCGGGTACAATCAAGAAGAATCATTGGGTATTGATGACTATGACTGGAAAATTCTCTCAATGAGATTGTTTTCTAAATTTGAAGAATGTTAGTGGTTCTCGGTGTATCTCTGAAATTGATGGATCGTGTAAACCAGTTGAGATAGAGGATGGGTCGTTGGTGGAATTTGCTACGACTGAGTTGGAGCTCGAGGGAGCTTCAACGGGCCATTTCAAGTAACGGATGAAAAGGGGCCACTACAACTAGGGGATTTGGATTGAAATCTTAGCTTGTTCTTTGAACTTAGAGGTTTGAAGGAATTCTGCTATTTGAATATTACTGATAATACTGGATGACAGGGTTGCTTTGTACTTAGATGGCTAGCTTGATTATACGCAAGGCCTTCAAGTGAAAGATTGTGGAGGTGTGAAGGTCTTTGGATTTTTGGATGGAGTTATGAGCCTAACCTATTAAAACTTCTTAAAATCTTAATTATCTCTATGTATAGAGCATATCATTGTATTGTAATCTTGTCCACTGAGCTTAATAAAAATACATAGTTATAGATAGTGGACGTAGGTTATCTTGACCGAACACTACAAATTCTCGTGTTCTTATTGTTTTCGTGTGCCTGCGTATAACAATGTGTTTATTTCCGTTGCGTAAAGATACCTAACATCTTGCTTATGAAACAATTATATTTTAAAATTATGTTGCTATGAAACTGTGTTTTGGAATGAAACTAAAATTATCGTTGTCATATAACATCTTTACGAATCAGAAAAAAAAACCACTAATTTAATCAATTTAATTGTATTAATTACGATTTCTATTTTTCAAACTTCTAAAAAATGGATGTAGTTGATACAAATTTAAAAATATTAGTGACCTCATCTCTGAAAATGCGACGTTGCTTCGGTTGGGAAAAGAATCTCAATCCATTCATTGATATTCCAAATTTGTCGATTTACGGGCTAAAGTGGCAAAAGAAATTTCTTCAATGGCCAAACCATCGAAATGGCCAAACCATCAAACTAGTGAAAACCACAGGGACTACTATGCAAACATTTACAAAAGCATTAAAAGATGAGGGAACATAAAAGTTATGGACACAAGAGGAGCCGACTTTATCTCAGCTCAAGCCTGAAAATCTGAGCTTGCTAGATCTTGTTGATAATAATTTATGATCAATTTGATGCAGAAATCTTTGTCTTAACCCCTAAAATAATAAAATACGAGGACAATAATATATTCATTAGTTTATTTCAGATATTTTTTTAACGACAAATAGAATCACTGATGAGTCATTAATCCATTTGATCATCTTCATTACCCAGTACGTAATTCGAGACCACACTCATAAAAAAACTCACTATAGGTGAGAGAAAACCACATAGCCCAACCTGAAAACTTTTTTTTATGTTACAAGTGAGATGTGAATCTAAAATCTTCTATTATTTTAATAAAATATATTAATACCTCACGTCTACCACTTATGCTAAGGATTACTGATTTCATTTCAAATATCTATTTGCTTAAAATATAACTATTTGTTTTTTTTTAATTTATAAAAATAGGCGTGTATTTTTTGAACGCCACGAAAACATAATGTTAACCTAACATGATATTCGTATATTGAAGTTATTTTAAATGGGCTCAGGTTAATTTTGAGTTCAACCGACAACATGTTTTTGTTGGTGTCAACGCGTTTGATTCACGTGCCCAACCCATTTATTAATTTTTTTTAGTTTATTAGTTACTTCAGTATTTTTTATGTTAAAATTTAAATTATTTCAAAATAAATAGGCGTAGTTTAAAATAATTGGTTACAAGAATAAAAATAGTATGGGGGTGTTTGTTTTTTGTGATAAGCACTTCTTGAGCTCTTTTGTTTGTGCGGCGCAGACCACGTGCAGACGTTAGGCTCTACAGATTGTTTGTTTTTTAGAAGACATTTCATTAAAAAACGTCTTTCTGACGTCTACGTGGAGAAGATTTGAAACCATCACTTCTCACATCTTCTAATATCTTCTTAACTTAAAACACACAAACCAAACCCTGCACTCTAACATCTTCCATCCTCCCATCTCAACTCCCAAACTGTAACATCACGTCTTATTCATTATTTTTTTTATTTATTTATTCATATTTGTAAAAAAATTGTATTATTAAAATCAAAATATAAATTTTATTTACAATAATAATCAT
>BJCN01142818.1:0-11709 GCA_018326445.1 Flaveria brownii
TAAGTTTGAATGTGTTAATCATTACAACATTATGCATATCAATTCAAACAAAAAACCCACCTATATAATTAGTTATTACTTAACCCATTAATGAAATATATAAACATTATAATATGAACAACCACATGTATTTCATTAATCATCATTCAATTACACAAGACATTTTACATTCAACTCAGAATCTAGGGACACATGTATCTACATTAACTGTGAAGTTCTCCTCTCATCCACAGTCAATACGCTCAAAACGTGTTTGTGAAATTAGAGACCAGACATTCCTTATAAACCAAGAATCTCTCCTGTCCACGGCCGATGTGGGATTTATGTAGGGTGTCACATATTTGACGTACCGAGCAGTCATTATTCTTCCTTGATGTAGTTGAAATTTTCATAATTCTGATTCAAAACATCTTTCTTGTTCTCCTTCACCTCCTTAGTTTATTCATAATCCGCTTAGAGAATCCCAATATGCCCTTGCACTCTTCTACTTCTAGAATCAGTGAATGATAAAATTAAGAATTTGGATCTACTAAAGAGAAGTGAAATCAATGTTGATCCTCCTTTTAGACTTCCATTAAGTACTTTGATGGAATTTTTTTGGAATCAAATCATATCCTTCTCTAGTAGCTCTTATCAATGGGTTTCCTCCTGAGGGAGTTAGTGGTGCGGTCCCGGATAGGAAACGGATAGGTGGTCCAGATTAAAATAACACCTATTCTCCAAAGCAGGGTTGTACATTTGTCTTTAAAAAAATTTAGCTCTCATCAAGGGTATGTAAGGTCTCTTAATGATTGAGCTTTAGATCTTTTGATAAGGATGTCTAATAAAGCCTTTCATCTTGATCTTCCATGTAGTCGTTAGGAGAGAACATTAAAGGGTTGTTGTGGTTCCATTCTTAATTTATAAATTTGTGATGAAATATAATTTGAATGTTGTTTGTGTGGTAAAAGTATTTAATAGAAATCAGAATTGAAGATAGTTAAATAAATAGATCTGGAGTTAAAGATCTTATACCACTCATTGGATTGTTTGTAATACTAACCACACAAAAATTTTGTTATTTGAACAACAAATGCGAAATCTTTGTTAATCAATTGACTTAACACACAATCATACCAATAATGAATGAAACAGTAAACACACGAGCAAATATGGTGGCACATTCCAATCCATGGGGATGACCTTTGTATCATTCTAACAACAATATAAAGCAAAATTCTTAACATTCAAGACCATATAAACTAAGCTGAATCAAAACATGCGTCCATCATGTTCAAAATACAAAATACAAATTAAAGCATTGTCTCTAGAAGTTTTAATCCAGTCATTATCTTCTGCATGAATATTTTATTCAAATTAAATCGTAGTGTCTCCTTGACATAACTAGTGCATCCCGACACCTCTTGATACTACATCACGAGCTAAAGCACGTCAACAACGTTGTTGGTGAGTCATAACTAGTGATTTAAGAGTAGTTAGACAATCATTACAAAGTGTTCAAGTAAATATTAAAAAATGAAATCTATACTGAAGTCGTCACGACGAGCATCAATTTTAACCACACAAGTTCAACTACATGATTTATTGTATAAGCAATGGGAGGGTAGGTTAAAGACACATCACCATATCTTTCTATTATAAAGCAACTGCTATATTATGTTTGTTTTCAGTGACATCGATAAATGGATTTTTCATCATCAATAATAAATTTTAGATTTATTTAACATATTTTAGGGTTAAGAACGTACACATTGACATGCATACATTTATGTGTATAAACAAGAATCCTAGAAATCAAGTCGTCTAAACACTCTCAAACTTCAATGCTTTGGCATATTTAACCGCAATTATGTTATTTTATTTTATTTCTATGATATTTTGGAGTGTTACATATTGTTTTCTCTTATTTGTATAACAAGAATCATGGGAATTAGAAATATATATGAGGAGAAAACTAAAATGAAGTCTAGGAGTGGAGGACAAGGGTTTTAATAAATTAGTGTACTATTTGAATAAATCAATACATTTTTGTTTCTTTCCATTAAGACAGGTAAAAGAAAGACTCGAGGTTGAATGTTTTTAATTAAAGCATTTTCTACGATTACTATATCATGTGAAATGGCAGCCTTATTTGGATTGGGGAGTTACAAGCATCCATACATATTGCTTTGCA
The DNA here is from genome assembly GCA_018326445.1 of Flaveria brownii. Taxonomy (NCBI): domain Eukaryota; kingdom Viridiplantae; phylum Streptophyta; class Magnoliopsida; order Asterales; family Asteraceae; genus Flaveria; species Flaveria brownii. Next base: position 2,174 of record BJCN01142818.1, read on the forward strand.
CAAAACACATGTGCGTGACTAAATTATATTTTATTTAAATAATGCGATCACAGAAAATATTTTCATGGTTAAATTTATAAATGTTAATTGGCAATCAGTCTATGAACCTTAGCCCCGGGAAACCCGGCCAGAGAAGAAACCACCGATAATGTGGCCTATGGTGATTCGTTACAAACTTGCAACGACAATCCGTCAGAAATTATATTATGCACTACCATTTTTGAAAAGGGAGTTCATGAATGGAATCTCGTTGGTGATGGATGTCATAGACGTATTTTTGACAAAAAATATTGTGGGTAAAAGCCAGAATTTTTGCATAATTTCCTAGCCATAACTTCTTATACTAAAATCCGGAATAGGATCATAGCCATAATTTCTTATACTAAAAGCCGGAATTTTTGCATATCGATCACTTTCACGATTGGCATAATTAAGTTCCTCCTTTTTTCATCAGAGGAAGTTTGGATAGCCTTTACCTTGTTCTTCATCCATTAATTATACTACAAACAATCATAGTTGTAATGCCCGACTCCCACGAACACCCTGAGGAATGTTACACATCGGATATACAGAATACATAGTAATCAGAGAATTTACAATAGAAGTCTAACTTTAATTATGCACCATAACGTATTGAACATCTGTCTTACTAGATAATACCATTACATGAGTTTTACTATACTAGAGATCCAAATCTTTGGTATAGTTCTAGACCTTTATTTCCTCATAAGCTAGCCCGTAATCTCCATGTACTTTAATTATTTGGCACCTAGGATGTGTATCCAAAAAAAGAAAACGTTTGGGACTCAACATAAAGCTTTTGAGTTCATAAACATAACATTCTTTAATATTCAAAACATTATTAATTGACTATTGCATCAAGCAAATACCACCATGGCAAACAATTAGGAACAAAGTAAGCATAATAATTTTACATAACCAAGCTATGCATACAAACTCCACGTGATAAAACAGAATCATACAAGCAGCCCTTAAGCATCCTATCAAGCATTGTCACATATCACAGATGCTATTGATAGTCAATTCTTCAATTATTACGGTTGTTAGAACATCATAACCTGTTTTAGACCTGTTGAACAGTGCCCAACGGTTGAGAATCCTTTCTAGTATAATATGGTAATATTTTAAGGTCCTAACACAGTTTAAGTAATCCTAAGTTAGGTAATGATACAAGTAACTAGTTATTGTCATGGTTGGATTGGTTTACGTTATCTTGTTTAAGCGTGAGTGATCAGTCAATGCCTTACTAAGGTTAGGCTATCCAAAACCCACCCTAACAATAACCCTAACACCTAAAAATAATAATAATAATACTAAATCTAACACTACTTCTTATAATGATAATCTAAAATAAATAATAATTAACTTGAAATAAACTTAAAAGATAACATATCTTAAAACTATCTATGACATTTTGTAGTAGAGTCCTCCCTGTTTGCACTCCTACCCGAGCTCCAAACATGGCTACTAACTGTACCCAACGAGGTATTATGAAATCGAGATTCTCTTTATATTACAATTTTCTCAAGAAAACTTATATTCTTAATTTAACCTTCTTAATTTAACCTTAAGGTTTCTATTTATAAGAAAGCAAACAGGCGGGTAAATTACTTCTGCAGCTATGTGGGGTGAAATTGACATTCTTGTATGCTAGCTTTCTTTCTTCTTACGAGCATATGAGGTTTAATAATATTATTATTAATATAGTATTATAATTAATTAATCTGCTTACTTCATTTTTCTCCTATAACTTTTAAAATATAACGTATTATGAATTTCAAATATGACTTTGAGACGAGCTTATTTTTCTACACGAGTCCCAAGTTTCATTAAATATAATATATTATTATATTTGAATATATTTAAACGCTCTCTTACGACACAAAAACTCGTCTAAAACTTTACATTTAAAATAATCATTTCATTCATTACTTACTTGTTTAACAATATACAAAATATAAAGTTCACATATCTTCTATTTTAACTATTACATATCATCCTGAAAACTTAGGATGTTATAACTGTTAAATACTACTTATTTTAAAGGTAATTATACGAACCTGATTCGGAGTATAGGTGTTATCTTAATTGGGATATTTTATCCGTTTCCCGGCCGGACATATAACATTTCATATTTTTCATATTTGTTCTTTCATCTTTTGTTATAGCTTAATAAAAGTTTAATTTTATTATCATATTTCATGTGAAAATACATATACAGAACATGCTTATTTGATGCTTTGTTTGTAAAAATTAGCATGTTCGCTTATGCGTCACTTGAACCGTAACCGTTAGACCATGACCAATTGCCTTTAAAGTGAGACTTATATTTAATATGGATGCCTAATGTTTGCACTTTCACAAATCAAACAAAATCCTAGAAGGTTTTAAGGCTAAAAGTACTTGTAAATGCAAGAAATAAAAATATTACACATGTGTAACAAGTATATTACACACTAATAAATTGCTAAACTTGGTCAACAAGCTAAATATCATCCCATTTAACTCAAATTCAACCCCCTTATGTTTTATTGTTTCCATATGATTTTTGTTATTTTATTTAATTTATTTTATAAAACTTTCTATCCACTTCATACCATAATTAAACCCTCTAATCCTCAACTATAAATACAAGACCTCTTGCTACCAATTGCTTTGCACCAAAATCAAAACAAAACCCTAACTCTCCCTCTCTAATTCTTCTAGCATCAAGAACATCGAGGTGTTCAAGAGCTTGATTCAAAGGTGAGTTTTGATTTTTTTTAGTTTTATTACATAATGTCATTACATTCTCTTACTTCTTCTTCTTGTTCTTATTTTCTCTAAATTTAAATGATTCTTTGTTATCCATACACCTTAGTGTAGTAACAAAGATGTTTAGTTATGTCTTAACACAAAAGATCATGATTTACGAAAGAGATTGATCATGTTGAATAATTTTCTTGTTTGTTCTTGATTTATATTTGTAGTACATTCTTACAGTGTAATTCTTCTTCTACTACTTTTTTTCATTAATATGAGATGATTCTCTGTTGCTCATATACCTTAGTGTATCAATGAAGATGATCAAACAAACCTCAACACACAAGATTATGATTTATGAAAGGGATTGATCGTTTTGAAGGTTTTCAATCTTGTTGGTATTATTAAATCAATATCATAATATAACATAATGATAGATAACTTAATTCATAATAATTTTATATCTATTTATCTTCCAAAAACCTCTTTATCAAAACCATGATCAAAGCCCTTTGTAGTTTACATCTATGCAAATTTCAGATGCTGTCCAGAAACTTAACGACCTTAACTTATTCAAAACAGAATCAAACGACATGTTTCTTTGTTTGAAAATTATTTTCTTTGAGTTAACTTTCTAACCCCACCGATCTCCTTGAAACATTCAACCGTTTAAACTCCGAACACGCAAGTTAAGTGCGTAGAATTGCTCAGGTTTGGGACAAGCTGTTTTGTGTCACGGTTTTCAATGGGCTAGAAATATCAATAAAATATAATTTTTAGATTTGATTTAGTTAAGATATTGAATTAAATATATGAAAATTTTAGCCTTTAATTAATTTTCTATTATATTTTAAAGTATCTTATAAAAATGAAATCTGAATCCAAAATTTTAGTATGTTTCACAAAAGTTTTGTTTTTGATATTTTGTAATATTTTTAAATCTTGCATATCAAAACCTCAATTTGAAATCTTTATTATTATCACCATTAATTTTGAAACTAACTAAAACGTTAATCAATAGGGCATCCACATTCGGTTGATCGGTTCAAGTCGTTTATTAAATATTATAAGGTGAGATTCATAGCCCATTTTACAACTTTTTGGGAAAACATGTATCATATCGCAGTCAAACTTGTTTTTATAATTCAAATCATTACAAACTCATTCTACTTGGAAACTTTAAACATAGAACACAAATTACTTATTCATTGATCGTAAAAGCCCTCTCATTTTATCATACGCAACCATTAACTTGTTTTAAGCCAACAGTAGTACAGTAGAGGATCCATTTGTGTGACAAACCCGTTCGAATCCTGGTTAGGGATTTGGGCGATCGAAATCCGACTCATTCATGAGGGTACATGTCATTAGAGTTGATTGTGGACTCTTGTGTTATTAATCTTTCTGTAAATGGTTTGCTTTTGAATTGTACATCTTTTCTCATTCTTATATGCTTTAAAAACCTATGTTTCTTACCAAAGTTATATTGACTTGTTTTCTTTACATGTTTTCAGGTAATTAGACTAGGGTTTCAAGACTAGCTAACTTAGGATGCTTGGACCTAATTTTAATTAAATTTTTATCTTCTTTGTTTATTTGGTTGGTTTTGAAAGCAACGAACTATTATTGGTTAATTATATTTAATGCCTTAGTGTTTTTCTCATACCATGTGAGATGACAATATTCGATTTCGTTGCACTCAAGCATTTCCACTTTAGTCGGGGTGTGACAGGACAACACCCCCACCCCCTTAAGAGAAAACCCACAACTGGGAAACCCCTTCAGCTCAGCGAAATCATTTTCGCCCCAGCAAGACTCGAACCCAGGACCACCCATTTGAGAAGCCATGGGGATACCACTAGTCTAGAAGAATTTATGTTGTTATAAACTACTAGAAACTACTTATCTTTGCTACAAGAGTTTGCGACAACTTTCCCACAACATCGTATTAGCCACTCGTTTACGACGATTCTTCAACAAAATTTGAAAATCAATGATATTCTTATTTTTTCACAAAGCTATCAGACAAAATGGCTACAAAACTTGAGGTGTATATTATTGTCATAAACAGAATGATATGTGTCTCCTTGCATAATTGTTTAGTTGATAAACTAAAGTGTGTAAGGTTCAAATATTTTTTTGAATATACGCATTAAAATTTTTCTAACTAATAAAATTAGCTTAACATTGAATGATAATATGCAAGCCCTAATTTAAAAAGTCAACATATGCTGTTCAATTTGTCTTACTTTTTATATAAATTGAAATTCAACAAAAGAAGCAAATTTGAAAATTGCAACTAAAGAAATTTCTACAATTAACAACCTAAATGGGAACATTTGAAAAAGGTGAATGTTTAAAGCTCATTTGGTATCGCAAATGTATAATTCATACACTATTTATACCCTCTAAACTTGACGTTCTTCAATGCACAATTCATAATGTCAATCACCTATCAAGGTATATCTAATCACTCTCTTATGATATGTAACACACGGTTATTTATCTATTTTGAAGACGATGAAAGAAGAAAAGAAATAAAGTCCAAAGTCGAGGGACCAAACTCGCCAACGAAAAAAAGTCGGGTGAGTGGGGGTATTTAAGGGAGAGGGCAGCCCTTACCCTCTCCCCACACCCACAAAATTCAGCCAAACAAGAGAGGAGAAGAGAGAAAAGAAGAAAAGAGGAAGAAAGGGTTGGTTCGGGTCGATTCGGGCTCGAAATTCATTGTGTAGCCAGTCCAAACGAAGCTCTTCATCTTCTTCTTGTTTGTGTGAGTTCTAGGACCCCTATTTTACACGTTTTTGAATGATTTTGGGGCTGGAACACATAAAAACCCGTTTTTGAAATGTGTGTGTTTGACCCATTTGGGTGTGATTGTGTATAGTGCGTTTAGAGCGTGATCTCGGGCTTGTGTATGCTTGAATGGTGTCATAGTATGATTCCGTAAGTTTTAGGAGGGTTAATTTGGGCTTAGAATGAGTTTGGAAGGGTTTGGAGGTCAAATGTCGCGGCTGCAGTTCGGGAAGAACTGCATTCTGCGCCCAGCTAGGGCTAGGCGACTGGAGGGCCAATCGGCCTCCTGAGGGACGACTGAAGTCTAATCGCACGACTGAGGTTCAGTCGCATGACTGAGAGTCCAGTCGCATGCGTGCTCAGTCGCATAGCTGTCCAATCGCACGACTGAAAGCCCAGTCGCATAGGTCCATTCGCTTAGTGTCCAATCGCACGATTGAGGGTCCATTCACACGATTAGAGGTTCAGTCGCATGAGACTTTATCCGCATTGGTCTAGTCGCATGATGTTCAGTCGCATGGAGGCCATGCGACTGAAGGGTGCCCGATCGCCCAAATAGGGCTGTTATGTACGAGGAGAGGCATAGATTAATTACTGACTTTTGAGAAAAGATAAGGGGAAAGTAATGATGTGATAGTCCGCGTAAGTACATGTAAGGTGGTCGTCGAGGCTGTAGAAGTTATGTTGGGCACGATGATGATAGTGATGTATGTTATGTTAAGTATGAAGTTGCCATGATAGATTGTGATGACTGATGACTGGTAAATGTCAATGTTCCTTATCCCGATATGTGTTTATCTTTCCGTGGCTTTACGTGTTATGGTTAATGAACGTTAATGAAAGTATTATGTAACATAAAGTGAAAGATAATGAAAGAGGAACGTAATGAATGAATGCATGCATTAACGAATGAACGAATGAATGTAAGAAATGCTTGCATGCAAACGTAAGGAGGTGCACACCCGATGAAGGTGTTAGCTCAACGGTGTGCGGGTTAGCTACCCCGAAGGATGCACACTGGGTCCAATCTTTGTGATTGACCATATGTATGGGATCATTGCCGCTTACCCTAGGTGACTGGATCAGCTTCGTGCACAATGTTCGTGATTTAATTACCACAGGTCCAGCACCAGCACTCGTGCACAATGTTCGGGGTATTGTACATGTCATCAAAAGTAATGAACGTATGAATGAACGTAACGAACGTACGGATGAATGTAATGAATGTATGAATAAAAGTAAGAAACGTACGAATGAAAGAAAGAGTTTATGAATGAATGTGAATGATAACGATGAATGGTAAATGAACGAAATCTAATGAATGAATGATGAAGATAATAATGATATTAGCTATGTGTACGTATGTTGTGTGACCGCATGTATGTAAAGAATGGTTTAAGTAAGAAAAGTATGTTTTACTATAAAACTAGAACTCACTCAGCAACGCTGACTTTTTATGTATTTCCAGTTGGCAGGTAGTGTTGCTGAGGATGACACGAGGCGGCTACTCAGCTCTTTTGGGATGGCATCCACTTATAGAATTCTTTTGTGATGTAATACAACAATGTATTTTGTAAACTAACTGACGATGTATTATTTGACAAAAGTATTTATAATGAAATGAGATGTCTTTTGAAAGTTTTCGCTGCTTGATTTTAGTAAAGAGTATATAATGATATGTTTTAAGTGCGATGATGACCAGCTGTGAGGTGCCCGGAAACGGGGCCTTACATGATATTTGTAAGTTATTTCATATGATTTGAACTAACTTATTGATAATACTACAGGAAAGAGTTCGTGCTCCGAGCTTGTAGGCACGAGGGGAGACGCAACGGTTGTTACAATTGAGAGAGAGAATCCACGGGTCGATGCTATTGTCGTCGTGGAGGGGACAGTTATGCCACTTGATTTCCGATGCGATCGTGTGTGGGTGTGGGTGAACACTAATGGGGTGGTCGTTAGAAGTCCTTCCATTGGATAAGCTTAGTGATGAGCTAAGGGCTGGATGGTCGAGTCACCACATCAAAGTTTCATAAATAAATAAATGATATATGTATTTCTTATGGATTTTACTCCACTCTTTTTATGGTAAGAAATTTATGATGTATGAAAGTATTAGTAAATAAAACATGTATTTCCTATCAATAAGTAGTGTTTGTTACGTTCATACGTGTTAAACTGTATAATTTGAGTTAGCATATACTCAAAGTTACGGTGTACATTCAGTTAGATGTGTTCAAATTAAGGTTGCAATTATATCGAGCAACTCAATCTCGAGTTATTTCTTATCATTGCAAAACCAAGTTCATAAAATGGGTTGAAAGGATATCTTCCCGTATGTATATTCATGTTAAAGACGTCATCGTAACTGAGGCGCACTTGAAATCATGTTATGTGCTGGATTGACTCATTTGATTTTCATTTGGTAATATGAGTAATAACTAGTAGCTTAATAACAAGTTAAACAACTAATAGCTTAAGCCTAGATTACCTATTTTTCAAAACATGTACGTTTTTCTAATTGTTTTTGTTTTATGCCTCTTGTTTTTACCAAACAAACTTAAATTTATACATTTAGCTTGAAATTAGAGCTATAAAATATAAAGATCAAAGAATGAAGAAGTGAGAACTTTCAAAAATAGTTGGTGAAATTGGAATGTTCTTAAAAAGTTATAAGAGAGAACATTAGTTGAATTTCTAGAAACGAATTATTAGAGAAATTTTAAAAACCCACTTTAAAATATCCTTAAAAGCTTTTATAAGACTCTTAAACTTAGAAGCGTTAATGTGTCAAATCGTTATCAAAGGAATAATGTTTTTTGTTAATAATATTAATATTCTTGTTTCGTGTTATGAATCATCATCCTAAGCTCATCTAAACATCATCTGAATTATAAACTTTTCCCGCACCTTCTATATGGAAACCACGAACCAGAGTTCAAGTAAAGTTAATGTGCTCATAAATTTACATGGGTTCAAATTAGACTGCAAATGAGTTTAACCAATTGTATGGTGCAAATCAATCTTGAGCTCCTTCGAGCATGGTTTTATCAAAGCACGACATATATTTTGCTCATTTAGTTTGTTGCATGTAGTGGAGTTGATATGTGTTGGAAAAAATGAATGGAAATTGTGTTTTTCCATTTATTTATTATGAATATAATTATTAAGTATGATTGTAGACGTGATGGTTGATTTGCAACGTTCGTATTCTATCATTTAACTAGCATTCATGGATGATTAATGAATCATTAATGCTAGTTAAGGAGACTCTTGAGTTTCCTTGAGCCAAGTTTTAAAAACGAGTTGAGAGTTTATTTGGCTATCCGATTAGAAAATGAAAATCACTCTATAACTGTTTTCTCATCGTGTTCTTATAAGCTACATGAGTTGCAGCAATCCGTTTGATTCATCGCAATCCTTCCAATCCTTGGCAGAACTCCATGTCGTTGTTTCAGGTATTTCTTTGGGTGCTAGGCTAGTCCCATCAGTACACACTACTTTGGATGTTATACCCTGGGAGACAGACGGATTCACCTGGGTGACTCGAAATCTGTTTTAAGGGACTGCTGTTGAACAACAAGCTTAGCCATACCTTTAATTTTTGGTTGTTTCTTGTTTTCGTTTACAGATTCTGTTCGAGCGCTTCTGTATGTTGCTTGACTGAGTTTTGATTAAATGTTTAATCATTGTTGATGTTCTGATTATTTAGATTCGGTATTATGATTACCTCGTGATTTTGTTAGTTGTTTACATATCTTTGTAATCATTTTGTCTATTTTAATTTAAATATATATATGCATAGTATTAGTCTTGTTTATTAGATGTCTATGTAATTCTATGTAAATGAAATCTTATATTATATTTATGTTATATATATAAATAATATATAAATAGGTTCCTACAAACTTAAATCAAAAAATTTAAAACCTGTTTTTTTGTGCTCTATAGGATTTGTATAGCTATAATTTTCTAAA
>BJCN01142830.1:8615-21785 GCA_018326445.1 Flaveria brownii
GGTGAGATGAATGATGCTTACGAAAACCATCCAATTCCACAACCAAAGCATGGGAGCGGTTTGTCATAAAGTCCAGGCTGGAAATCATTATCGTTGATAAGTGCATACTTGCCTTTTTCACGATCATTGTTATTTGATGTATGCCCTGCAAGTAAAATGTGCCTCATTTTGCGTATATAATCGTGTCATGTTAAAAATAGCATGAGGAAGACTAAATTAAATTGACATGATTGAATGACATATTCAAACTCTTGATTTTATGAAGTCCTAAACTGAAAAACTAAATGCTTTACAATACAATTTTGATATTATATTTAACATAGTAAAAAATTACTTTCAATATTGCTTATAAGATTTATCACATCAACAACCACCACCACCCCGGGGGATAGAGAGCATGCTTTTAGTGAGACCCCCCGACTTCAATGCTCACAATATGATCTAATCACCCAATACATAGACAACAACATGTTCAATAGAGCAATCAACATACAAAATAAACTAGAAGCACACACTTGCATTAGACAAATCATACGACATATAGTAGGCAATCAATATGTAGTAGAAAACCAAACATACAATGCTCAACAATATACAAGAATAAATAATCAATTACTACACCATGGACAACAAAATACAATCATCCAGATGAAATAAACATTGACACTAAGCAAACGACAACAATAAATAAGGTACTAACATGTAACTATGTAAGGGCCACTAGGTATCACTTCAAACCTGATATCTACCTTTAAAGATTAATAAGTGAGATGATGGCCTCAAAAGATCAAGGTGTTTATCCGAAACCGATTTCACCAATTCAAGGCCATTTTTTTAAAACCTTTCCCTCCTCCATAGCAGTGTCTGTGAGACCAGAAAGCCCCAATTTATATTCATTAGCATCTAAGTTGCAAGTTTAATCTTAAAAAAATTGGTTAGTGTTTGGATACACCAGGTTCATCTGTATTGCATCTAGAATCAGTAATCTAAGAAATCAAGTATACATGTTTCTCATGCAGGTAGTGAAGCAATTAAATATGTACCTTGGATGCATGACAAACATGAGAAGTGGAGAGATTTGAGCAAGTAAAAGATACGTTTGCGACCTCTATTGCATTTCATATTTCCTAACTTGACTAGTTTGGGACTTTGGGCTAAAAGGCTTGTTGTTACTTACTAATGAGGTCATATAGCAGGTAATATGAACATGTACTTGTTAATTATTCAAAATTCATGATTTATCCCAAATATTCAATGACTTGATTTCTAATAATGAGGTCATATTTGTTGACATAGTGTTATACAGTATAGAGATTAAGATATCAATGAAAATGAGATTCAAAGAAAAGTCAAGGTGTATTACTCTGATCCATTTCCACTGGTTTAAAGTTGAAATGTCCAGCAGCCTGCTGCATAGCTATTTGCTCTCTCTTCTCCAGTACCTGCTTTTGTATGTCTAACAACCTACATCAAATTTGGTCCAATTTGATAAACTGTTAGCTACTTAACATCTAAGCAATTGTTCTCTTGATAACAAATAAAATATGTTTGTCTCACAGTTACAAGAGACAGTTGCAAAATAATTTGAATTCTTCGGATTATTATCCCGAAGTTAACTATGCAACACGCCAACACATCAAAGTGATTATCTGATAAAAATTCCATAAAAAAAAAAAATTCTCGTTTCAATACAAAATCCGCAACTTAAAGCTTTTCAGTTTTCATCATCCCAGGAGGTATTCGATCTTACAAACCAAATGTAAATTAAAACTATCAAGTCCAGTCTGTGTGTTGTACGATTGATGATGATGAATTAATAAACCCTAAAATACTTTGGGAATTTCATATTCTTACAGAACTTGAGATGCATAAATACAAGTTAATCAAGAAAAAAGAGTTAACGAAAACGATAAGCAGAACCAATCTGAGCAAATCACGACTCAATTGCATAGAATGAAATCAAAGAAAAACGTACGTAATAAGAATTGGTGATCGTTGGGATCAGATATCAGGAATGAATTAGTTGGCTGATCATGACAGATAAATGATTTACGAATTGAATTGAAAATTGTGAGAAGAAGATAGATTGATTTAGAAGATAAAATAATTAATGAAGAATCTTCAGAGGGTTTTAACTCTTGGAATAAGACAATACAGAGGGAGCAGAGAGGAATTCAATTGAGTCGCTCCGTTGTGTTGATGTTGAAGATCATCAGTTGCACCAACTAAAATAATAAATAATATAATATTAACCACAGGAATATGCCGCCACTTGCTGCGAATCGCTCTATTTTAAAGTAGAATTTAATACAAAGCTTCTGATTACCAGCATGTAAGTGCTCTTTCATAATATCTGAATAATTAAGTGTTAAACTAATAAGAGGTCTGAACCATTAAGTGTTGAACCATTAAGAGGTCTGAACTATTAAGAGCTAGTATGTCGCTTAACTATTTAAAGGCAAATGTCTGACCAATTCAGATAAGAGGTTTTAACCATTTAGCAGTAGACCTCTTAACCATTCAGCATTAGTATAATGCTTAATCATTCAGAGACAAATGCTTTAACCATTCAGACATTTGCTCGTGAAACAAACAGTCTGAACCATTAAGTGCTGAACCATTCAGACATCTGAAAAATTAAGAGGCTGTTAAACAGCTAACCTAAATTTTAACTCAACTCAACAATTCATTAAAACACATACAAAAAAAGTTTAACAAAATATATTCAAGACACAAATTTTAACTCAAAATCAAATAAATTACAGCTAACGGCTTAACCTAGGTCACTACAACCATTTTCACATCCACCATATTGACCTCCTCCCCTATAATCATCTACCTTGGCATTACACACTTGCTCTACAAAGAAACAACAACTATAGAAATCATTTGTTATTTTTAACAACATTATACCTACAAAAATCAACAGGTACCTTAGCCAAAAGACCATAAAATACAATGTAGTAGAACAACATGAAATTTAAACAAGCATAAACAAACTATAAATCATGAAAGGAAAATTAAATCTCAATTGGGTCTTCAACCAAAAACATGAGCACGGTTTGAGGAGAAGAGGGGGGCACCTGATACCGATCGGCGAGAATAGACTGCGTCTATCGGTGAATAATGGTCTGTTCCTTGAGATCTCCGTCTCTCTTGTTTGTAGCAAGAAAACCCAAGCCTGTTGTATAAGATAATAAGGCCCTCGGCCCCGTTTATCTTCTTGCATCGAACTAGAATAGCCCAATATAGTATTCTATTCTCGTCACCTACGTAATCTAATATAGCTTCACCTCCCCTATAGGAAGAACATAACCAGATTCAACAACTTTTACTTATAGTTTTTTGTTTCAAAATGACTTTAGTTTTCTCTTTTCCTTTTCTTGTAGATGATGACAAACGAAATGAAAACTACGAATGCTTCTAATTCATTGAATCTGATTTTATAATCCAATTTTATTTTATATATATAAAGCAGAGTGATGTCTTTATGAGAATTCGTCAAGTCCGATCGAGAAACCTCATGTTTCTCACGAAATACTCATCATTGCCGACTCTGGTATTAAAGCCACTACTCTTGGACCATCGCCTTTGCTTTATAAATATGCTATTAGTATACTTTTAAATAGTTAAATGCTTATCTTAACACACATTAAAAAATACACAACTAATAGAGTTAATTTGTATAATACAAGTAAGGATAAAATGATAAGACTGATTATTTATTTTAAATTGTGCAACTTTAACAATCTAGTATAAGGAAACAAATTATAGAATAGCATATACTATAACTCTAACACTTTATCCATAAGCCATGTACATCTTGTATTGAACAAGAACTCTAAAGTGTTATGATGACAGAAAGATAAAGCAAATGTAGTTACTTTCCAAAGGGTTGATAATAGAACATTTTGAAACACAGTTAGATGAGTTGTTTTGATATTATTTTCTAAAATGATAAAATATTGACTTTTAAGGCTCACATCCACACGGGATGATGCTTATTTTTTAGAGTACTCATATGAGCATCATACTGGTTGGCAGTTAATCACTTCGTTTTGAGTCACATGCATGAGCATCACAAATCTAAAGAATCTCGTTCACACGGAAAATCGATTCACGAGTTTGGAATTTTGACTTAAAGTCAAAGTCAACCGAACACGTGACCTAATGCCATTTCATACTTCATTTAATAGCCCACAATATATGACTACACCATACCAGTACCGAAAATATTGATACCGAATTTATGAAAAAGGTTGACACCAAATACCTTAATAAATCTATTGGTTTGATTCCAATACAGTACCAGTATTCGTATCGAATCTTTTGATACTTTACTAATTTGGTATCGTTTTAATGTTGTTTTTTTTCTTTTGTCTAAAAAAATAAGTAGCTACGTTATTTCTGAATATCATTTAAAATTTTATAAAACCAAAATCATTCAAAATACCTCAAATTGTATAAAAAACATTCTTAAGCTTGAATTTGAAGTATAAAACATAAAAATGTCCCAAAGCTTATATCAAAAAATAAATTACTTTTGGTTATTTGGTACCAAATCGCTACTTTTTAGTATTTATTGGTACAAGACAGCCTAGTACCGATACCGAAAGTAGACAATATCAAGTATCGACAACAGTATCATTTTGAAGTTCGGTCGATGCCGGTTAGCTTCGGTAATGATACGGTACCGGTACTCGGTACCAAAAGCTGATCCCGACCCCACCCACAAAGAATCTAGGTTCCGTATGACAATCCATCGTTGCCGGCGAGCACTTATGTAGCGAGAAATAAACAAGGTCATGACATCATACAAACTAAAAATGGGAATTTTCATGCTTATCTTGTTTTCTTTTTTGAATATTAGAAGCTTATCATATAATCAATCGTGATGGCCCATAGGAAAACTTTCACATTCGATAAGGTTTTTGTTAGACAATCTATAATAAATGAATATACAATAAATAAGTTGTCTTGATACTTTTTAAAGAAAAACTAGTATTGAGACTCTCACGAGGTGGTGGTGAAAAAACATTAAAATATTATTGTCAAAGTTTTGTCGTTAACTTGCACGTTGAAGGGGTCGATGATAATATACATAATTTTATATAAAAAACACTAGTGCATTCTACTGAAAACGTTGATAATACTTAGACATATTTATAAATAGAATGAGATCAATAAAAAAATCACGTCCAAATGCCAATAAAAGTAAACGTATCGCAACCTCAAAATATGTAACCGTTAAAATATTAACTTAAATATAATCACACATAAAGTTGAAATATACAAAACATTACATTATAAAAGTTGTAAAAGCAAGATAAAAGAAAATTGTAAAAATAATCTTTAGCGTTAAGGGTTGTAAGTTTGTGTTTTATCGGATTGCACACTATTACGCATAACATCGTTTTAAATTTAATTTAAACCGGAACTTAAATAAAAATAAGAACAACACAATAACATATTCGACATTTATAAGAAAACTAAAATTTAAAACTTATAAAAAGCTAAAAAATTTAATGTGTCAAATAAACAAATACATAAAAAGTTCTATCATATGCTTAAAATGTTTGTTATATGGGTTTAAAGTATAATAAATGTATAATCAAACAGATAAATAATTTGATAAAGTAAACATGAAAAAAAAAACGACACAATAATATATAATGTCCGGGTAATAGATTTTTAAGATTACATCGAGAGCCATACCCACTAACAAGTTATTCTTTGTGATTAAGTGCCAAACCCACTAACAAATCATTACATATTGATTGAGTAAAATTTGTTATAAGAACTTTGATGGACTCCCTCACATTTATTATACATAAGCAATACAAAACTATTACTCAAGATAATCACCGCTCTACTGTTAATTATTATTTTATTACATATCATATACACATACATATATAACACCACTAGTTATTATAGTTTGTGTTTGCAAGTTATTATAGTTTGTGTTTGCAAAAGATGATAGATGAAAAGTGAAGCTATTTAGAAAATCCCA
Source organism: Flaveria brownii (assembly GCA_018326445.1). Classification (NCBI taxonomy): domain Eukaryota; kingdom Viridiplantae; phylum Streptophyta; class Magnoliopsida; order Asterales; family Asteraceae; genus Flaveria; species Flaveria brownii. The sequence goes on from BJCN01142830.1 coordinate 14,629, forward strand.
AAGCAGAAAAAAACAAGTTTATCTATTATTTTATTTTAGGGAAAGAAAAGTAGGACATTATTTTTGCAAAAGAAAAGTGTGCTCCGTCCAACTTTTACAATCATTACCAACCCAACTCACTTTCTTTGTATCCCCAAACCTAAAAACTTTCAAACATTTTATCAAAATAATTGTTAATTGTTTTACAACTCACGTTTTCACTTTTGTTAAAATTAAAGTAACAATTAGAAGAGAAAAAAAAGGAACCTTTTCAACTCGATTCGATTTTATATATAAACAGTGAATAAAATAAGTCATCTAATGGGTAATGTTTTGTAGGATTGATAGGCTAATAGCTTTTTTCTTGAGTCATAGTCTAGGTAAAAATAGTCTTATCTAAAAATAATAAGGTACTTCAATTTAGTTACATTCAAGATCAAAGGAAAAACAATTATAAAAACAAAAATAAAATTTCAGGTTTAGATCTATAACTCGTTTTAAAGCTACTTGTGCGTCACAAACCATTATCCCGTTGTCACATATAGTCCCGTTGTCACATGTAGTCGTAATTTATTTACGGGTAACGAGTTCTCATATAGTCGAGCTGACTAACAGTGACCCTATAAAGTATTTAGTTAATTAAAAATAGTACGAAAAAAATCGTATTGTGGAAAAACCCCTTTGGGGAAGACGACTTCACAAAGACTTTTCACCTAAACAACCGGAAGAACATCAAGATTTCATCATTCTGCAACAATTAACCATCTTTCTACACCATGAAGAAGGGAAATTTGGCCCCAAATCTCAAATTAAGCCTCCCTAATCCCGATGAAACTTCACTCGCTAAATTCCTGTAAATTTCTTCTTAATTGTGTTTATATATCTGGGTGAGTTGTATAAATTGCATCTTCTTCTTGTTGTTTTCTTGATGTTGAAATGCATATTGCAGAACTGAATCTGGGACGTTTATGGATGGTGATCTGCTAGTGAACAGAGATGGTGTTCGAATTGTTTCTCAAAGCCAATCTGAGACTGTGAGTAGTTTTTGATTTCTTTTATGGATCTGGGTTTCTTTGCATTTTGTCTTTAGTTAATAGTTGTACTTTTAAGGGCTAATTTTGTATATGATGAGTATGTTTCTAAATATTATGAACTTTGCTGGTATGTTTTGATCCAGCGGTTCAAAATTGATGGTTATATTTGATTAAATAATTCTAATATTTAGTGTGATTTAGGTACTGAATGTTGGGCTTCTTGAAAATGTGTAAACAAGATCAGTGTAGTGTAGGGACACAATTGGGGGAAGCCTTTTTAATTTGGGGGTTTTATGATTATGAACCATTGTTCATTGATCAATCACTTATTCAGGCGTATATTCGTTACGCTGTTTGTTTTCCATCCGAATTACTCTTAATGGTTTAACTTATCTGATAAGTGGTGTTTGGGATTGCTTGTATAAACTAACTAATATGCTTATTGTGTTTGTTAAAAGTGGAAAAGCACTTTTAGTGTCCGGACGAAGAACAATGCTTATGCTTATCAGCCTATCTGCTTATCTTCGATTGTAATAAGATATTTCCAATAAGTAACGGTTTGAAATCACTTATTTTAAACTAATTGTTCTTAGTGGATCCAAAATCACAAGTTTATTCTTAAGGTAAACTATTTTCAATAAGCTTATTATCTGCTTCTGGTTATGAGCCATATGCTTTTAAATAAGCAATCCTGAAGACCAAACACTTTTAATGATGAATACCATTAGACATGTCTTAAAATAGTGAGTACATCTTATTTCAGATTCTCAAGAAAGGAATATTACTTTAGAATTAAGATAATGTTATTATGGTATCACTAAACTTGGATTCTAACTAGCATTCAACAATTATATGTCATATAATTATGATTTTTCTCACTGCATTGCGAATTTTTTGGTTCAGCCACCTCTTATCCAGCCATCTGATAATCAATTAAGCTTAGCGGATTTTGATGCGGTTAAAGTTGTTGGAAAAGGAAATGGTGGAATTGTTCGATTGGTGCAACACAAATGGACTGGGCAGTTTTTTGCTTTAAAGGTAGTTTCATGTCTCAATCATATTATCTTTTAGGATTTGATAAGGACAACCCTAAGGGCTTATTTAAAGATGTTTTCTATGCTTTGAATGGTGGTACTTTGTAGTTAAAGTGTCGGGTAGTTAAATTACCACCATTTAAACATAAAGAATCATCTTTAGAGACAATCCTTAGGATTGTAGAGACAATCCTTCGTTTATCAAACCACTATCTTTTATACCTTCATTAAGATTAAGTCTAAATTAAATGTGAAAAGGCTTTTCATTTAGTAGTCTTCGGTAAAATTGTAAGTGTTAAATCTAAAATTACTTATTTACTCATCAGGGGCAAACTTGATCATGTCTAATTTGGTCACAGGACTTTAAGATTGTTACTAAAACCATGGTAAGTTTATAGAAATCAACTGTTTTGGGATTTCTGTGACATGGAAACCTGAAAAACTATGAGAAGGCTGAATGGTTTGAAATTAGCTGATTTCTATAATGGTTCTTAGGATGGAAAAGTTACTAATAATTTATGTTTCATCAAATAATAATATTAAAGAATTGTTAATGAACAAGGAAATTTTTCTAGAAAGATCATGTGTCTTTTCCTAACATGTTTGTTGGATATTCAGATGATTCAAATGAATGTAGATGAGCCGGCTCGCAAGCAAATTACAAAAGAACTTAAAATCAATCAATCATCACAGTGTTCAAATGTTGTCGTGTGTTACCAATCTTTTTATGATAATGGTGTCATCTCTATAATCTTGGAGTACATGGATGGAGGGTCTTTAGCTGATTTTCTCAAAACTGTTAGATCAATTCCTGAACATTATCTTGCAGCCATCTCTAAGCAGGTAGGATATCTGCAAATTTGTGATCAAATTGTATTTTATATGGCAAACTGCATGGAATAGAAATGGACTTCAAAGTAATTCGAAATAGACACCATCTTACATTTGTCACTGATTTTAGCAATCAAGTTACATTTCTTCTGACCGTAGCAATAAAAACATGTTCAACTGGTACCAGGACATTTCCTTGCTGATTTTTTAAAATTTGCTGACATGACTTCTTAGTTGGCATTTTTGTGTGTGTGCGCGCTATGTTGCATCTAACTTGACATTTATTAGTTTTTTAAAATAAAATTTTCATTTTTTTTTTCAAATTTGTAAATATTTTCTCAATGTAAGGATTGTTTGTGCATATATGGCCTCTGATGTGATGGCTCACATGAGTAGTTTGGGTTATTGGTGATGAGTTAATTCAATTTTTAAGCCTAACTAGATTTTACCTGCTAAATTGAATTAAAAAAAAAGGTGGGGGGTGGGGGGGTAACTTTGTTTCTATTTCGTGCAGTTTGGCTGTTATTTAATAGCACATGTGATTATACTCTAAACTTGATCTCTGTAAAAATAAATGAAAGCAGGTGCTGAAGGGTTTATGGTATCTTCATCATGAGAAACATATCATCCATAGGGACTTGAAACCATCAAATTTGCTTATAAATCACCGAGGTGAAGTCAAGATCACTGATTTTGGTGTTAGTGCCATACTTGCAAGCACATCTGGAATGGCTAATACTCAAATTGGCACATACAATTATATGTCTGTGAGTACCTTTAACCACTTGATTATGGTTAATTAAGGGTCAATGAATCAGTTTCATACCAGCTGCAACACAACAGATTATTTTAGGATAAAACCAAATTTATTTGTTTACCTCTTCTTTAACCTAATCTGATAGAATTTTACTCTCATTTCACAACATTGCTCTCTTGCTTTACAAATATATCTTTCTATGTCATCTATCTATTAATTACAAAAATAATCAGAAATTACCAAACAATCAAACTATTTGAATAATTTGATTATTACAACTTAACCAATCCAAACACTATATTCTACAACTTTTTTAAGCACAACTGATTATTCAATATCACTACATGTTTGATTTTTCCATCGAAGTCGATAAAATTTGTTTTAAATGTATGATTTTAGCCAGAAAGAATTGTCGGAGGCAGCTATGGTTATAAAAGTGACATATGGAGTTTGGGTTTAGTTTTGCTGGAATGCGCCATGGGCCAATTTCCATACTCTCCACCACAGCCCGGGGAAGGATGGGTCGGTCTTTATGAGCTTATGGAAACTGTTGTTGGTCAACCGCCTCCTCATGCACCTTCTGATAAATTCTCTCCTCAATTCTGCTCGTTTATTGAAGCATGGTAAATTGTAAAATCTGTTAATGTAGATATTTGTTCATCTTATTAGAGATCTAGCGGTGGTAAAATGGGTGGGTCTGTGTAGGCTGGGTACCATGTCCCAACAGGCTGGTTGAGTTGACCTGCAAACACCTTTTTGTTGATTTTTTGAACTTCGTAAGTTCATGCATTTTCTTGTGAATAAAAAAAATTATATTGTTTCAACTATAATTTTTTTTTTTTGGATTAGCAAACTTGGGAGGCTGTATGCATTTGAGTATTTAGTTGACCTTTTGGCTCATTTGATCTGCAAAAAAATTTAGGCCCACACCTGTCTCTCCATTTTCTAGATTGGGCTTAGAGCCTTTAAGAGGCCCAAGTTGTGGGGTGAGTAAATGGGTCTGGGCCTGGTCACAGACTGCCACATTTAGGCCCACACCTCCTCTTACACTTTGTTGCGCCTCGCCCTATCTCCTACTCATCTTACATCCTGATTGTCTAACGAGAACAAAATTTGATGTTATTTTAGTGTGCAGAAAGATCCCAAGGACAGGGCATCGGCAAATGAACTTATGGTACAATTACTTACCAAAAGCATTTGAAACAATTTATACAATATCCTAACCGACTTGTATGCTTGTCTTCTGTCTTGATCTCCAGTCACACCCGTTCATCAGTATGTATGACCACATGGCAGTAGATCTTGCATCTTATTTCACTGAAGCCGGATCCCCTCTTGCAACATTGTATTGAATCCCTGGTATGTACTGAATTCCATACATATAAACATTTGTGTGTGTATGAGACATGATCATGCACTAGTCATCTTGTGGCCCACTTTAAAATTGAAGATGGATGGGTTGGTTGGGTTAGGTGGTTGAAACTGGCTGGGTGTGTCTGACCTGAAAGTCCAAAATATAAAAATGCAACTATAATTGTTGTGTGAAATATGAATTATGTTATTTTTAAAAAATAATAACAAAATTCTCGAATAAAATGATGTAGGGGTGTTTGGTATTTGGCTTATATTAAAACTTATTTGAATCTTTCTTTATTGCATTTTTTTGTTAGCAGATAAACACAATTAAATGTTTGGATGTAAGAAAAGTGTTTATGCTTATTTTAAGGTTGAATAAGTTGTTCTTGACAGTTTGAGATTACTTATTTCAAACTGATTATTCTTGCTAGAGTTAAAAGTTACATGTTTACTTAAATAAGTTGATCATCAGCCTATTGCAGCCTGACCCGGTCAAAATGTCTGACCCACTGACCCGGTCAGATATTTTGGCCGGTCAGCGTGTTTGATGCAGCCTATATCATGTCTGACCCGGTTAGCAGGGGCTGACCCATGCCTAAATTTTCCCTTACCCGGTCAGATTTGAAAACACCTCTTACTCGGTTAGCAGGGGCTGACCGAGACCATAGAATCAAACAGCCAAGTACTCCCAAACACCCTTTTAAGAGGTGTTTATGCATTAAAGGTATACTTTGACTCATTTGACATGTTTCATTTTTTATGTTTGACCCGTTATAGATAAAACATAACATAAAATGACCATTCACAAACAAACCTTGTTCAAATTGCTACCTCTACCTTAAATGCATCTCTAGGCCGCACATATATATACTATGTTAATTTCTTATATTCTTGTGTTATACTAAATGCAGATTGCTAGGGTAGTGAGTGTATATTGCAAGTGAAGGGCCAAAGATTCCGCGTTTTTGTTGCATCATGACTCGGGTTTAAAGTTTGCAACTAGTTCCTAAAGATGAAGACTTGTGACCTCTTTTTCGAGTTGTAAAACTTCAATTCTCAGTCAATGTGTTATTATCATCATCCGTTTTCACCTATGATATCATCATGATTTGCACAATGAAAATGTTACATATACCTGCTGATGGAACTTATTATATAGACACATGAATTTTTCTGATGATTAGTTAGCTGTTTACTATTGTATTAACTAACATAAGCTTGAGTTTATTGTGGGTAATTTAACAGACTTTTATATATACGAAAAACTAAACCCTTTATAATTGAATTAGATCAGTTATGAAAATCTAAACGCAAAGTATTTTTAGTTACAGTACTCATATTCAAACTAAACCAACTAATGCTACCTCTAGTGAATACGAGTTAGGACACATCAAACGAGATAAAAATCAACAAAATTATACTTCTTTTAACATTTTAAAATATTAGTAGATGAATATGTATGTTTTTTGCATTTATAATCTCTATCTTACCTATGTTAGTAGTGAAGCTTGAACCAAAGTTTAAAAGGGCATGAGCGAAAGTAAATTATTTTTAAGGGGGTGAACCCTATATTTATTTAAAAAATTCCATTACCGGATCAAAAGTTTACACTAGAGCCGGAAATTTGCACTACTGATGAAAAAAAAAGTGGGGCGGGTCCCCCCGGCCCCAAAGAAGTTTCGCCCCTGAATTCCATGCATATAAACATTTGTGTAATGTAGTTTAATTTAACGCAATTGAATGTTTTACGAGTACATGCAACGGTTTATAGCTAATCACCTTTAATCTCACATAAGACAATGTTACGATGAGCATAAGTATAACATATATTGTTATAATAAATTCTAATAAATAACATTAGTTTGTCGTTAAAGTTATATTGGTTATTGTTATACTTTTATGGATAATGGGTTGTGTGTTTTTTAATGTTGACGGTCCAAAAATATAACGTACAACTGAAGTAACATACTTCGACTCTTTTCTTATCACTGAACTCGACCTATAAGCTTGAATGCATAACCCTATATTTATAGTAGACATATAATTTTAATCTAATTCAAATACTATTGAAATAATCATATAGGCAGGGACGGAGCTTGAACATTTTTGTAGGGGGGCGGGGGCAAAATTATTTTTTTTTAGGGGGGGCGAACTCGAGTTTATATA
>BJCN01142856.1:0-10559 GCA_018326445.1 Flaveria brownii
TTTACAGAGCTGTAAACGGTCGTTTACCTTTAAAAAACGGTCGTTTACAACCTGAAAACCTAAAAACCTGAAAACCGATCGTTTATATTGTCTGGTGTAAAATGAAAAATAAGGGTGCATGAAACAACGTTCCCGGATCGAATCATGGTTGTAAATGAGTGAAAAAGAAAAATAAAAATAGAATTTTGTTCCGCAAAGAGCTAAAGATAACCAAGCACCCAAACATGGGTTGCCGATGTTTTATGCCTGCTTCCATTGCCTTATTAACCCTAGACAAAAATCCCAAATCCTTTCAATAAACCCTTAAATGTTCAAACAACAACACTAGTTAGGGTTTCCTACATCCTTTGCAACATCAACCATGGACGCCCAAAGAGCATTGCTAGATGAACTCATGGGCTCAGGTCCGCATATCTATGTTCTTCAATCTCCTCTTTACATGTTCCCATTTTAACTGCAATTCGTGTACCTTGGGACCTGAAATTTCGAAACCCTAATCATGTTGTTTTTCGTTTGTATGTAGCTCGTAATTTAACTGAAGAAGAGAGAAGGGGGCACAAAGAAATCACCTGGGATGATAAGGAAGTGTGTGGATTCTACATGGTCAAGTTTTGTCCTCATGATCTGTTCGTGAACACTCGAAGTGATCTTGGTGAGTTTTGCATAGTTCCTTTATTATATGTGATGATATTGTTTATATTAATTTGATCAGGATTTGCATAGTAGATGGAAATTGAGTTTTGTTCTTGATAGTTATTGATCTTCTGTGTGTTTTCTTATTAAATACAAAAATGTGTTCTTACAGGATCAACCAAATTTCAAAGTTAACAGTAAATTGAAACTGGGATCAACCACTTACATAATTGAGATTTTAATAATGGTTATTTGTTCAGTTCCTGAGATGATGAATTTTGTTTGTGTTTTGTTTCTTATATCAGGTCCATGCCCTAAAATCCATGATCCAAAGTTGAAAGAAAGGTAACAAAAGGAACTCTAGATTTGTGCTATAATCTTAGAATAGACCGCATGTCACTTTTAGCTGGTATGTTTTGAAAGCATTGATAAGAAATGTTTCTTCAGTAACAGTCTTAGGTTTTATTACTTTGTAAATTACTTCATTATTTGTGTCACTGAGATTGTAAAGATGTTAACTTTTTGTGCATTGAATCTAATTCTGCTTTATGCATACAACTGTGGGCAAGTCCATCTGTTTTTACAATTCATCTCATTTCTTCTTAATTTATTTGCAAGTATTTTATTACATGTGCATATGAGGCAATATGTGTAGCTTATGATAAAACATTTGGCAGATTATTACGATCTTTTGTTTACCTGACTCAGTGATGCTTCGACTGCAGTTCAATCTTTCTATTTTCTGATATTCTAATTTTATAACATGGTGTATTATAGCAATAAGTCCCAAATGGGGTGCACTTACAGTACTCTTGCTATATTACCTATATATAATGCCAATCAAGATAGAAAACAAGTGAGAGAGAGTAATGGTGTGAGAAACCATTGTCAATGACAACAGCGGTGATATTTGTAATGGTTTAGTTTTTTTTACCAAAAATGAACCAAGTTAATAAATTTTACATCTCAAGTAAGCAACCAAAGACGTCTCTTTTACACAATGTTGTAATAGGCCTGTTAGTATTTCTCCTGATAAGTGAAACGGAAAAAGATTATCAAAATTGACAGAAAATCTTAGAATTCATGCTGTGGCGTGCAAAGTTTAAAAGTACGGAATTGAGCCTCGAGACGTTTTTCTTACCGCCTCAGCCTCCGGAGGCGCACATACATAATAACCCTCTGAGGCGTCGTCTCATACTCGTTTTTTGGGCACCTCGCCTCGAGGCGCACGCCTCAACCCTCTTTTTAAACCACCAGCGTGCAACATTGGATATCAGTTTTCATTTATGGGTTTAGACGAGTATATTTGGTATATACAAATTGCTTCTTTTAATTCCTTTTTGCATTCTTCTATTCTATTTGATATAAAGTTTCTCTGAAGCTATTTCAACTTGCATTTCTACTTTCAGTTACATTGAAGGTTTATATTCTAGTTGTAACCGATTATTACTTATTAATTAATTTTTATACATATCTCTTGGAACATATTTTGGCCTGTATCCTTATGCCGTTTTAACAAATTATTTTCTTGCTCTTTGCTGTTTACCCTAGCTTTGAGACCTCTCCAAGGCACGATTCCTATGTGCCAAGATTTGAAGCAGAATTGGCTCATTTCTGCGAAAAATTGGTAAGTTACTTTACTTTAAATGTGGTAATTTCATCTCATTTACTTAAAAATCCAATTGATTTGGGTTATGCTATAATGCCAACAGATCAATTGGGCCAAATTTAAAAATCCAACTATAATTTGAAAATGGAATTGAAATTTTCAGCCTTGCAAATTTATTTACTTAAAGACATCATGTATTATTTTGATAATAACTTTCTAGTGAAGTAGTAATTTTTAAGACGTTGACTAATCTGTAAGTAAACGTACAAAGAAAGTTTTAATGGGCAACAAATCCAACCGGTGCTATAAAGTACATGTTTTGACCCATTATTTGCCCCATCCTTTTTGGCACCTCTTACATGAATTATGGAGGATGCGTGTTACACATAATCATAAAAGACTTCACATTATTATATGGTGTGCTTCTTGATGAAAATGGAATTGAAATTTTCAGCCTTGTAAATTTATTTACTTAAAGATATCATGTATTATTTTGATAATAACTTTCTAGTGAAGTAGTAATTTTTAAGACATTGACTAATCTGTAAGTAAACGGAAAAAGAAAGTTTTATTGGGCAACAAATCCAACCGGTGCTATAACGTACATGTTTTGACCCATTATTTGCCCCATCCTTTTTGGCACCTCTTACATGAATTTTGGAGGATGCGTGTTACATATAATCATAAAAGACTTCACATTATTATATGGTGTGCTTCTTGATGAAAATGGAATTGAAATTTTCAGCCTTGTAAATTTATTTACTTAAAGACATCATGTATTATTTTGATAATATTTTTTCTAGTGAAGTAGTAATTTTTAAGACATTGACTAATCTGTAAGTAAACGGAAAAAGAAAGTTTTAACGGGCAACAAATCCAACCGGTGCTATAAAGTACATGTTTTGACCCATTATTTGCCCCATCCTTTTTGGCACCTCTTACATGAATTTTGGAGGATGCATGTTACATATAATCATAAAAGTCTTCACATTATTATATGGTGTGCTTCTTGCATCTACTTACAGCTTTTCTTTGTTACTATAACTTTGTGTTAGATTATGGATTTGGATAGGAGAGTTAGGCGTGGTCGTGAGCGTCTTGCTCAAGAGGTTGAAGTTCCTCCACCGCCACCTGTACCAGTTGAAAAATCTGAACAGTTATCTGTTATTGAGGAGAAAATCAAGAACCTTCTAGAATCAGTGGAGGCCCTTGGGGAAGCTGGCAAGGTGGATGAAGCTGAAGCACTCATGAGGAAGGTACTAGCAAAGCAATTGGTTTCTTTAAGCTTAATTTATGATGTTTTCTGTTTGTAAAACATATTTACTCTTTATTGCCATCGTCTTTACAGGTCGATCTGCTTAACATTGAGAAAACCACACTGACCTTGCAATCACAAAATGAGAAAGTTTCAATGCTTGCACAAGAAAAGAAGATGGCTCTTTGTGAAACATGTGGTTCTTTTCTGATAGCAAATGATGCTCTTGAAAGAACTCAGTCTCATGTCACTGGAAAACAGCATATTGGTTATGGCATGGTCCGGGATTTTCTCTTGGAGTACAAGGTACAATTCCCTTATAATACGTGGCGTTTTCAACCATTCATACGTGAACGGGTGGATTTTGGTTGTGTTTTTATCCCAAATGGGTTGAGTGGTCAAAAGCCACCCAAAGTCTATATCTAACTTCTACTATCTTCTCTGCGACTTTGCGTTCTATTCAAAGATTAATATTAGTATTGTAATTATTTCGTTGTTGTAAGCATAAGTGATACATTAATTAATCATAATTGCGGGTCAACCTAATCTAGTTCGCCGGTTTGCACTAGTACCATTAATGATCTTTTTAAACCTGAACCTATTTCGATGTGTTATGTGTTACCCACTCCCCTTGACCTGCCTATCTATTCACGTCTAGTGAGATTAGAACTGGCTATTCATGTTGTGTTCTGGTTGGCGGGGAACCATATCCCAACCTGATAGTTAATTGTGTTGAAAAGTTGAACCCTAACCTGGTCATTTTACGGGTTAGCCATCCCACCTGTATGATTAGTGTCAGCGATATTCATAACACAACTACAAACAATGGAAACTGATATAAGATGAGATTATGAGAATCAACTATAAAAAGATGTAGGTAACCAATACAACATCAAAAGACTAAAAAACTAGTCTAAGGATTTGTATAGTTTTTAATATAAGAATTGCTTAACTGTAGTTTTAATAAGGGTGCTTCTACAATCGTAATTCTAAACGGTCTGGTCAGATTGATTCAAACCAATTATGAAACAAGCTAGCCCTGATGAGATGTCTACGGCCTGAAAGTCTAGCCCCAATACCTAACTAGTTTATTTCAAGCAGGGAATGGTCACCCCTATCCGGCATCAGAATGCAAAGAATACAAAAACTTTCTTTTTAGTGTTTTCTGACACAAAAAAACATGATGCGTTATTTTCAGGCGTCGAAAGAGAAGGCAAGGGAAGAGGAAAGGCTGGCGAGGGAGAAAGAAGCAGAAGAAAGAAGGAAGCAAAGAGAAAAAGAAAGTGAAGGTAGACATAGAAATGGGTCTGATGCCGGGGACAATAATCGTTACAGACGTGACCGCGAGATGTCCCGAGATCGAAACAATAGAGGCTATCGTGATACAGGAAGAGCATCAGATCGTAGGTACAATAATAATAATAATAACTATAGAAATGGGGGTGACAGGAACAGGGATAGATATCGCGGGCGTAACCGTAGCAGATCCCATTCACCTGCTAGGCATGGTTGGAAGAGGTCATCTGGAAGTCCATATTAGTGAGAGTTCCGTAGATAAATGTCAATGGATTTGAAGTCAGAAGAGGTAGACATTTCCTTTTATTATAACTCATAACATTCAATGAATGCATGTTTTGGAGTCTCATATGCTATAATGTCATGGGTGAACCTCTTTTTTGTTCTCACAGCTTTATTGAGATTAATCTCTTATCATCATATCAGTGTCACTAATGGAGAAAAGAGTCTGAGGTAGGTATTATTATTGTTATCATCATTATTATTAGAGGGCCATATAATACAAAACCTACTTTAAATGGATACCAGGAGAACTGCATAAACACTTGCACGTGTTGCTTTAGCCACGATACATAGGTTAACCATAAAATTCACTCTTTCTCCTCCATTGTATATGGCCAGCACTACGTACAAGTACTTATGTAGTTCTCGTGGTTCTTTACTTAAAATTAGTTTTGTCTTAACGCCCCCCCCATCTTTTTTTTTGTTGCTCATTTTTCATAATTTTTTAGAACATCCAGTTGTATTAATTGTTCTCAAGGGTTTTTGCTGAACCTTTTGCTTTTGGGGTAATCCTCGAGTTTATTTAGAACACACAGATTTGGTTTATACGAATTTGTATTTCTGCTGCTGAAAGAAACCATGGTTTTCTCACGCGTATGAGATAACACGCAAATCTTGAATCCTTAATGGTTGAGGTAACCATATCCTTACATTCTTTGTTGGGCTTTTTTCATATTTCATTAGTAACTTTTTCGTTCTTTGTATGTTGCTAAATATAATGATTTGGTTTATGGAGGTTTTTGCCAAGACAAGTCATTAACTCACCCTGTCCCACTTTTTGAACACCTTATAAGCTTCAAAGGTGTGGGATACAAATAAATATCACCATGGTTTTAAGTTAAGAGGTTCTCGGGTTAGTATGCTGGAATAGTGAATAGGAATCCAGTATTTACTAGATGAGCTGCAGATTTTGTGTCCAAAAAGGTGATATGCAGCCTCTGAAGTTATGTTTTTATGTTGGCTGATTGGTCGAACAAAAAAGTGTCGTTTCTGGCTTGGAATTATTGAAGAGGTGACGGAATGTGACAATTGTACCATGCAGGTAGTAGTTTTTTTTTTTTTTTTTTTTTTTTTTGTTTTTGCAGGGAAGTTGGATCTGTGGTCTGTTATGTTATGGCTTTGAGTGGGTTCTTTTAGTCATGTGTCTCTTCCGCGTCACAAAACTTAGGACAATTTGAATGATCAAGAATGTATTACATGTTATTTATGAGACTCGTGACTTGATCCTTTTATTGGTCGTTTTGAGGTTAGAGTTTTTGATCAAGCAGGTTCTGTGGATGATTAGTTATGAGTTCAAACCATGTGGTTGCTTCGAGTCAAGTTAAATCTATTAGGTTACTTTTTCTTGCGCAATTATGTATATCCTCTCCAAAATTAAAATTACATTTATAATTATGATAAAAGTTAACAAAAATTTAGATATTCTTATAAAAGTGATTATAAACTGTTGATAGAGCCTTTCAAATTAAAGCAAGTTGGCTGGTTTGGCTAGGTGTTACTTGCAGGTTTTGTGGTTTAATAGTTTAACCGGTTGTTAAAACCTGGAACCAGTCATTTAAAAAGGGTTGCGGTATGTAGTTATGCATATTCATTATATTCATGAATTATCTTAACCATTTTAAAGCTTGTATGTGAACTAATGATTTTAGAACAATTAATGTAGGCTACCAAACCATAGTACTAATACATCATATTATAAACCGCTCGGTCTAGTAAATCCACACGTTGACGGTTCGACCTAGAATTGGTCCATCAGATTTCATATACTTATTGAAGACTATATAAGACCAACTATTAAAAATGTCTATAAAAAGCCGAGGCGCCTCTTGATTCCAATAGAGTGTTGGAACCATAATAAGAAATAAAATTTTTTACAAATAATATACATCTAACTAAATTTACTAGAATTTTTATTTTAATATGCGAGATGACTTTCTTCTTTTTTTAAAATTATATGCTACTAAATACAAAAAAAAAAAAACATTAAAGAGTACTTTTTATTTATTTATTTACTTGTATGCATCAACTGATCGACTCATCTGATGTACAGCTACTAATCCGTAAATGTTCAAGTTTACCGACACATAATCTTAATAAAAAAGAATACTTCATAAAGAAAGTGGCTCTCCCAAGTCCTGTTTGCGTCATGTAAGATTTTAATCTTAAATCTCTAACTACAACTAATATCTCCCTTTAATACTGATTCTTGGACTTTTTACTTTTCTTTTCCTACCTTGGAGGTAATTTACCAAATAAAATTTCTATGTATAACACCAAACATGCAATAACATATTAGACATTAATCCATCTACAATCTTGATTAGAATAAAATAAAAGTAACGAGCCAAAATTTACATATGCATAACGTGGCACCTTGTCTTAAAAAGTCTTATTATCTTTCTATGCTTGTGCGGCCATCTTTTTCACAAAAAGAAAATTATATAAGTTAAGAACAATTAGTATGTTTGATTGGACGATAAGAGTTGCCTCTTTATGTGGGTACTTAATGCATATATGCTATAAGCCTAAAAGAACCAACCAAGGTCGATATAGTAGATCATTAGTAGTTGCCAACCCATCAGAAGCAGATTAAGGCCCAACCAAGATTTCATGAACCCAATTGAAAGAGGGTCTAAGCTCGTCCAGTTAAAGTTTTGCAAGAATAGTAGACTTTTTGGGTTGTAATTGCTTTTGTAAACATAAGAGATGCAACAAGTTTCCAAGAAACCGAAAACCGAATAGCAACTGTTCGAGTACCTTCTTACGCCAAGTAAGCAGAGTGCGTGTATCGGTTGATAGCATTGACTCCAAACACAATATCGTACTAGACGAGATTTACCTTTGAAGCACGAGTTACAATGACATAACGGCATAAAAGGAATCCAAGACCCTTATGGGGCCTGATAGACCTATTAAAACTTTTGAAAAAACTAAAAATCTTCAACTTCGGGCCATGAAGGCCCAATAACATAAAAAGTAATCCAAGACCCTTCATTGAGCCCCGTAGATCCATTAAAAGCTAAATATATTAAATAATGTATGCAAATTTCATTAATTTAATCAATACAACAATACAATGTAATCAATATAATAATGTAATGTACAAATTTCACTAATCTGATTTGCACTCACAACCCAGCAATGAATGGAACTCCAGTAGCCCGCAGCCAAGCACGACCCGATATAAGTCTTTCCACCGTGAACTGTGACGCTTCAGTTGGGCTCTTTATAACATGGTATCCAGGCCATTTGACCCGGTTTCGGGTTGCTGAACCAGGCCCAAAGCATCCATATTCCCCATAATACAATGTCTTAAACGCGAAGTCAGTATTCCCCCATGGCGACCATCCTTGTGCATTGACATGAGAATCAATGAACGTCTTCATAAAGACGGTCCTTGAATACTCTTGCCAGGGTCGGCCTAAATACGTCTGAACCGACCCCACCACAGGCTTTAGGTCTGGCGCAGCCATCACACGGGAATTATGAATTGAAATGCCTGTGTTTTGATACGGATCCCCACGACCCTGAGCAGTTATCATATTCGCTTGTCCTCTAAGCGGCCTTCTCGCCATAATCATACAGTTTTGAAACACAACCGCCGCGTTACCAAATATAAAATCAATCGTTCCATAAACATAACACATTTTATAAAATTGCCGTTGAGCTAGAACAAAGAGTGTGTCTTGATACCCTTCAAAGCTACAAGCATAAAACACCGACAGATCAGACGCGGACCGGAGCGCCACGGCCTGAGCCTTTCCTGGGCCCGCGGTGTTCCGGAAAGTTATACCACGAGCAATGAATCCAGTACCATCCACACCTTAAATAATATCAATCAACAATTAGTTAAATTAAAATCAAAACCACCATAAAAACATTAAAAACATTTTCTTGAAAACTCTTACCAACAGTTGCAGTGCTATAGGTTGTAAAACCTCCGGTGACACTCCGATCACCGGTGATGATGGTGTACCTTAATCCATCACCAAGAAACATAATATTCTTCAGATCATACCCAATTTCAAGATTCTCCCTATAAACACCTCGTTTGATATAAATAATAAATCTTTCATCACCACGGTTGATTCTTGATGCATAATCAAGAGCTGATTGAATCGTCCTGAACTTGCTTCCCTTCGCCTGCGACACCGTCACGTTCGCCCTCGCGTAAATCGACTGCGATACCATCAATCTCCGATCTTTCTTCCTAACCCATGTCGGAAAATCATGCGTTTGAGCCGAATCTTGTGTTTTCTTCAAGAAAAACTTATAGTTTATAGCTAAAGCATTGCTTATCATTTCTGTCAAGTTACTCGTCTTGATAGGGGACACAAAGCTTGACACATTGAGCTCACTCGAGCCCAAAAAGCAGATTTGAAGGTTGGTTAGTGCGGTGCTGAGCCACGTTTGAGCCACAAAGTCGGAGACTTTACGCGTTTTGAGCCCGATTAGCGTGTCGTTGAGCTGTGTAACGGTGTTGTTTACAAGCTTGCAGCAGTCTTTAGACACCGCTTTCTTGCGTTTGCTTCGGCCATATTTCTCGAGGTTGAGTGCGCACTGTCGAGCGTAATGCGCTTGATCCAATGCAGCTTCTAACGCCGCTATTCGAAAATCTTTTAGATGTGGTTGCAGATGGTGAACATGGGTGCTTAGGTAATGGTTGCAGTGATCGGGATGAGGGGTTGTTTGACACCATTGGTTTGCTTGAGTTGATGCTGATAATAAGCAGATGATGATGATGATGGTGATTGTTGATAGTGATAATGACATGAGAAGATTGATGTGATAATGAACCATTGTATGATACTATGATGTTTGTTTTTGATCTTTTTTGTGAAAGTTGGGTTATGGGTTTAGAAATTTTATAGTTAGATGTCAAAGATTGTGACGTAAATTTGGAGAAAGTTGAGATTTGAAAGTGACGCTAAGGATGTGTTTACTTGATCCTTGTTATACGTATCGAGCTGCCATTATACTGTCATGTATGTTCAACGAAGGAAGAATAAGATAGGATTATAGTATGTTATCATCAATTATATATTGCTTCATTATTCAACTTTTAGATATTATGCTAACTTGTACGTACAATTCATGTGTGTATATTTATAATAGCTAGTTAGAGTGTAGACCTGTGCTTCGGTACAATTTGATTTTGAATGTATATGAGAAAGTCGTGATAATAGTTTTTAACTTTTTTTTAGTTTTCATGAATTTAGTAGGCACTCGGATTCTCGTGGATACCTACACTTGCTTTAGTTATTCGTTATCACAGCGTTATGATCGTATTATCGAACATATATGGTTTTGCTAGGTCGTGGAGATCAATCAAAACGAATGCATTAAAAACATTCATAAAAATTTCTTATCGGATATAGAATACTCCTTTATGTGCTCATTTTATTGACTTGCACGAGCATGGCATAATTTAGTGTACGCCTTCTACTCTTGGTTTGATAAACCTTTTACTAGATCATGCTAGAT
>BJCN01142856.1:13948-25580 GCA_018326445.1 Flaveria brownii
AGGGGAGGGGGTGTCCCGACAGTTATTTCTCAACATTCACAAGAGTATTTCTAACGGTGTCATGTGGCTCATTCTTCCATGCCATGACACCATTTACGCTGTGACCCTGAGTTCCTTTTGAAGAGAGGAATGAAAAGAAGTGAAAAGAAATAAAAAAATATTATGTTTCTTAGTTAATGTAATTAAGGCCCTGTTTGATTACACTAACCCACCCCTGACCGCTCCTGACCGCTGGCTGGCTGACTCAGTCAGCCGGTCAGCGTGTTTGATGTGCATGGAGAGCCCACTGACCAGGTCCAAGGCATCTGACCGAGACCTAAATATTTTGATCACTGACCCAATTTCCCTTCCCTTATTGGTCCTTCGTCTTCCATCTCGCCACCAATTTCACCTTCCCCTTCTCTGTAACCATCCCGTTATCTAATCAGTGACCGAAGTCACCACCGCTGTTGTTCACCTGCCTCCACCCGCCGCTACTCTCCGCCTTCTCTGTCACCATCTTTGTCATCTTTTCTCACCTTCATCACCGCCACTGCTCTTCACCGCTATTCACCATCTCCGCCTTCTCAAGGTAATCACTAATCACACTTCTTTTGTTTCTACTTTGATTAATTTGCTCAAGTCTGTGTTTGATGCTGATTAAGCTGATTGGATCTGGTTGATAAGAATATGCTTATGTTCTAGTTCAGATTCGTTGAGGCCGATTGTTGTATTTTGATGCGTTTGTTTGTTAATCTGGCTTGACGATTGCTAATGACTTGATTGAGATCGATTTTTTAAGTTGAAGTTGGTTGTTTTGAATTTAATTTTTGTGGTTGGTAAGAAAAGAACTTCACTTTGACTATAAATTTGATCTCTGAGGTTAAAAGGAGAACATTAATGTTTAGAAATTAGAACAAATATTCAATTTTGAAATCAGATTTAGGTTTAGGTTTTGTTAACAGATAAAAATTCAACATTAGTTCTTGAAATCACATTTGATATTAGTTGGGGTTACATGAGTTCTTGAAATCAGATTTGATGCTGTTTATATGGATTCTTGAAATTAGATTAGATAATGTGTTCTTGAAATCAGATTTGACATTGCTTATATGGGTTCTTGAAATAAGTTTTGATATTAGTTCTTGATTTAGGCATGACAGAAAAAAAAGATAGAGTTATTTAAAAGTTGGAATGTGTCAACAAAACATTTCTCGAAGCATTTATACCTGAAATAACCAACAACGGGCGGGAGAGTAATAGCCTAAAAGGATGCTCATGGAAAGTTGTTGCGGAAAAACTAAAAATTGATCATAGTTTCATTATTACGGAAAGTTGTTGAGAAATGCGCCCATTCCTTACCCTGATCTTTGTACCAAACTGTTTGAGGGGATGACCGTGGCCGACATTCATAGTTAGGGGCCATCTTCTACACTTTCTCATCCAGCTGAAGGATTCTTTGAGTATGATTTGGATGATGTTCAGTGCACTCAGATGGAAACAGAGCCCCCACCTGTAAATGAAGAATCCTCTGGCCGGTCAAGCATTGAAGAGAAGATGGCTATGTTCTTACATATTATAGGGCATAATGAATGTTTTCGAGTGGTTAAACGACGATTTCAACACTCTATCAAATAGTTCATAAATGTTTTCACGAGGTTCTGGTTGCAATGATGTGTTTTGCTAAAGAAATTATAGTCATAAAATCTTCAGATGAAACTACAAATACCTCGGGAAGGCGCAACAGATGATTCACTTTTGTATAGGCTGGATGGGAAGACATAGCATATGATTCGTGAGTTTTGAGAGAAGTTGCATTTAATCCGACATCTGGATTTCAATTCTCTGCACCAGGTTATAATATAATTATAACTTTTATTATTAAATATATTATTTGTATTCTTTATATAATAGATGTCACATTGGCATCCACAGATAAATATTACATTTGCGGCGCTGCGTATACCAATACTCGTGGATCTATGACTCCATACCGCAATAATAGGTATTGGTTAACCGATTTTCAACGGCGAAGACCGTTAACTAAGGAAGAAAAATTCAACCATGCTCATGCTTGCCTTAGAAATGTTATTGAGCGTGCTTATGGTGTATTGAAGGCAAGATTCCCGATCCTAAAACAAATGGCTCTTTGTCCTTTTCTAGTGCAAAGAGACGTAGTCATTGCTTGTTTTGCAGTCCATAATTTTATAAGTAAATACAATATTCAAGATGAATTATGTACAAACTTTGAAGGGAATACTATGGTACCTCTGATGGTGAAGGTGGAGAAAGTGAAGGTCAAAACACACAAGGGATAGAGTGGGGTTCAGAAGACGTTGAATATATGGCTACTTTGCGTGACCAAATTGCTAATCAACTGCTTTCAAATGCTTCAATATAGATTTGTATGCAAACTCTTATAATATATTTGAAATTCGATGTGTTTATTTGGATTATAATTGATTTATGTTTAACTTGTTTTTTGTATGACATTTTGAATTTTAAGCTATTATATTATTCTAAAAAATTTGACTATTTTTATTGATTACACGAGACCAGTTTAATGTAAACTCATCAGAACTTCGTGGAAATATGGTTATTTTTATAATTCAGCAGAGTCAGTCAGATACTGAATCAAGCGGCTAAGTTTCAGTCAGATGCAGACTCAATCAGAAGTCAGAACTTCTAACTGGGTCAGCTTCTGACTTAGTCAGATCATACCGAGTCAGTGATAATCAAACAACCTCTAAGTGGAATGAAGAGAAACAACAATTTATACTAACATTCCTCTCAAAAGAAACAAGTTTGAAGTAACTTTCCTCTTAAAATGAACCCATACATCCTTAAATTTTTTAAACATTCAAACTTCAAAACACAAAATTAAATTATATATTTTCACTAGGTTAGAGCCCATGTATCACATGGGTGGAATAAAAAAAATATATCAAAATCAATTAGTTTTATAATATTTTAATTTCTAGATGTTATTAGCCATTGATGAAATAAAAATATAATGAGTATTTAAAAGTTATAACAGATAATAAAATTAGAAATTATTACTCTATATTTAAAGATAAAATATGTCTAAAATCATATAATTTAGTATGTATTAAAAAATTATTAAAATAATAATATTTATATTTTAAATTTTAATAGTTTAGTTTACTTATTTACAATAATTATCATTTAATATAAGAGAGACAATAAACATAAATATAAATATATTTGTTTTAACATATTTTCGTAAAAAATAAAACTCAAATTGATTGTTTTTAAAATTTTCATATTTATTTATTATGAGAGAGAGGCGGGAAAATGATTTTTTTGATATCCTTGAATGATGACACGTGTCATTTGATATGCTAAAATGATAACACGTGTATTAGAAAAATCTTCTTTTATTATATGTTATAGATTATAGATTCTTATCTTTTTGTGTTCTCTTGTTAATTATATTTTACTTCCTTTCTTTTATTTATTAAACTCAAGATTCAACTCGGTACTATGCAGCCACCTGCCCATTTGCATTATGAAAATTAAAATCCAATTTAATATTACAGCTAAAAGATGAATTGAAAAGAAAAAAGATTGTCAGCGATTGTATGTGTTTTCTTACATTGAAGGATGTCGTGTATTTGAATTCTCCACACTACAAGCAATTTCAAAAGATGACATTTTCCCTTTGTTTTTTTTAATTTACAATTCATAATGATTAGTAAAGTGAACGACAAAATTCGTTATTGATGCTTTTTTCAAGTTACAGGGGCATCTTTATGTTCAAGAAAGACCACATAGTTTACTATTTTTTTCCGTAAATATATTTTTGTCAACTGATGTCTTAATTAGTAATTTAAGTACAAAAATCTTAGATGAAGAATACACCTGCTGTTGATAAAGGGAAAATATTCAACTTATTCACGCGACGTAGGATATTGAGTAGGTATTTAAAGAACCCGACGTCCCTGACTTACTTGTATTTCGATTCATGTGTCTCATCTTCACGTCACGTCACTTGTATTTTAAAATACATATTTTTCGTCAATGCTATACAAAAATACGCACCCAATACGGTCCGTGAAGAGGCCGGATCGCTAATACTGTAAGTAGATTAATACCTATTTTGTAATAAGTTATGACCTATATATAGTGCTACACGTACAAGGGAACTAATGGTACGCAAACTTATGAGATTGTAAAGGTTAAGGTATTAAATTTTACTTCACCTTTGTATAAAAATAACAATAACAATGTCAAAATGTATATGAGGGTATGTATGACTTGAGTAGCTTGTTAAAGATAGCGTCGTTGTTTTCTTCTTGGTTTATCTTGTACAATTCTTAGCTACTGCTTTTTTGTTTGTTTCTCTAATATATTTTGTATTTTTTGTGTTCAATATGGTGTCTGAGTTTTTGATGCTGTTGGGCTTCGATGGAAGTTAAAGTGCAAGATTGAAGCTGGGCTTTGTGCAGTAGGAGTGGGCTTAAAGCTGAATCCGAGTGACCCGGTTCTTGACCCATATTGTCTATAAAAGAGACGTGGGTCACTGGGTGTTCATGGTATTAGAGATAAAATTGTTTCCCTTTAACATTAAGATAATCAATTTGTTGTATATACTTAGGGAAAGAATAGTTTGTTATTTAGCTTTTCTATTTTGTTGTATTTTCCTCGTCTTTAGGATGTTCCAATCGTATTTATAGTTCATCTCTTTTTATTAATGAAAACTATCGGTTAGTATCTCCCGCTGCCGGACTATTACCGACCTCTCAAACCACTGCATCCAGCCGCTCTTTTTTTTTAGGTAAATGTCAGTTCTGCTTCAACAAAGGGCATTCTTTAACTTCTTGTTTTGCCTTCAAAAAGCAGTACCCACACATTGTGCCTTCATTGCCTAAACATACAACCAACAAACCACAAGTTAATATGATGGCTGTCATAGGTCCTACTACCAATTTAAACCCACCTTGGCTCTTTGACAATGGCACCTCACACCAAATTACTAATGATCTGAATGCTTTGGCTCTGCACACTCCCTATGTTGGCACCGATGAGCTTGTCATTGGTGATGGTTCATCCCTTATTATTACTTATGCTGGCTCTATTACACTTTCTTTTTCTAACGTCTCTTTCACTTTAAATATTGTCCTCTGCGTTCCATCTCTTTCTCGCAATATCATATCTATTTCTCGTTTATGTCTTGACAACAACATACTAATAGAATTATTCCCTTTTAACTTTGTTATCAAGGACCACCACACCCACCAACCCCTCCTTGTGGGAAAAGCTAATCACAGAATTTACGAGCTTCGTTCTACATCACCACCTACTTCTTTTCGTTTGCAGCCAAATAAAGCTTCCCTTTGGCATCATCGCTTGGGACACCCACATTTTCAAGTCATGCAATAGTTAGCTTTTACAAAATAAAACTCATAAGCTTCCTTTTCATGTTTTAAAGATTCATGTAATTCATGGTCCATTAATAAAACTTATAAACTTCCTTTTCATATCTCTTCTCTTACATTTAATGCACCATTGCAATTATTATTCTCCAATTATATGATGCTTTTAAATATTACATAATATTTGTTGACCACTTTACAAAATACATTTGGCTCTACCCCTTAAACACAATCTGAATCACTCTATACTTTTATTCGTTTACAACATTTAGTTGACAATTATTTTAAATCTAAATTGAAACAACTATTTGTTTGATAATGATGATGAATACATCAAACTCTCCTCTCATCTTGCCTCTTGTGGTATTTCCCTCCTAACCTCTCCACCACATACAACCGAGCACAAAGCTACGCTGAGAGATGACATCATCACATAGTTGTAACGGGTCTCACCCTCTTTTCTTGTAAGGCCCTCTTTCCAGGACACCTTACAATTGATCATTATCGCACCTAAATCACACATTTATTTAAAACATTGCAGCGGAATCATTTAACAAAAATCATTTCATATATTAATAACCGCTTTTGCAAAATAATACAACATCGTTGCAAAATATCATTGGTTGTATTACATTACAAAAACGTCATTTTACATAAAATGGATACCATCCAAAATAATCCAAGTAACTGCCCCCGTGCCATTCTCAGCAACTCTCACCTGCCAACTGGAAAATACATAAAAGTCAGCGTTGCTGAGTGAGTTCTAGTTTTATAAAATACATATTACCTTTCGCTCGTTAAAACATTTTCTTTACTATCGCACGTGGTCACACATCATACATTTCGTTCATATCGCACGTTTCATTCTTATCGCACGTTTCATTCTTATCGCACGTTTCATTCATTTCGTTCGTATCACACGTTTCATTCTTATCGCACGTTTCATTCATTTCGTTCATATCGCACATTTTATACGTTTCACACTTTTAGCACTTTTATTATAATCTTTCACTGAATCTAGATCCTGTCAAGCTTTACCCTCTTCGTGACACGCAACCACGATTCCTGAGGTTGAAATGATAAGGATCTCATATCGTACGTATGGAGCAGTCACTAAGACTGACTCACCTGTGTGTGTGAACTCTCATGAGGTAGCCAAGATCGCACGCTACATAACACACAGTTAATACCACATCACACGTATGGAGCAGCCACCAAGACTGACTCCCACTGTGTGTGAACCCTCATGAGTTAGCCAAAATCATACGCTATTCCACACACAGTTGTTCTAACAACTCACATGGAGTTGTGAACCTCTTTTCATTTTGCTTACAAGGCTTTTATTCGTTCATTAAGCTCCACTTCTCATTATCTTAATTCTTTCTCTTCGTTAAGATAATACTTTATGTATATTAATATAATCTCACTACGCGAAGCCACGTAGATAATATGTATTAAGGAACAAAACTTACATCACACATCATCACACATCATCATGCATCATCACACATCATCATCCAGTCAACACATATCATCATCTAGTCATCATACCTCATCATCTAGACATCACACATCATCTATCACCTAAAGTCAACCCACATCACCCCTGAGAACATCCTAAGTCAAAGCCTATACCTTACATTTTTCCTAAAATTCAGAAAATAAATTCTAAGTTTTAGGCGCATGGGCACTATGCAGGAGCATGGGCACTATGCAGGCGCATGGGCAATATGCAGGCACATGGCCTTCTGGGCGTATGGGAACACTTAGGTGCATGGGAAGGTTCTGGGCGCATGGGCATTATTGGGGCGCATGGCCCAACACTTAGTCATTCTGGGCAAATTCTAGGCACATGGGCACTATGCAGGTGCATGGATACTATTTGGACGCATGAGTTTGGGCGCATGGGGAACACTTGGGCAATTCTGACCGTTGGGTGCATGGGCCACTATTTAGGCGCATGGGCAACCAACTTACACTAATCAACACAATTCAGTTCCCAAACTAACATATATCATGTTCTAAGCTTAGCACTAACATTTTAAGCCACAGAAGCACATTCATAACATAATAATAACTTCATATTCACCCAAAACATACCCTACCCACATACACATTAATATATACACATATGGGTAACATACCCGTTTTTATAAAAACATACATACATGTATTTCCAGCCCTAAAATTAGTTAAAACAATTAAAAAGGGGGTTCTAGAACTCACCTTTGGCAATCTTTCGGATAGACTTCTTCAAACCCGAGTGCACCTATGAGTTCAAACACCTAAAAAAACCACCAAAACACATAACCGAACACATAAACACATATAAGCACAAACCTGAGACTGAAAATCAGTCAAGAACACTTAAAACAACGAATTCTTACCTTGAATTTGAATTCTTCTTCTTCTTCTCTCTAGAAACCCGAACTCTCTGCTCTTTCTCTCTCTAAAACCAAAGGAAATGAAATTTGCAGAAGATTATGGGTGGCCATACCACCTTTATGCACCAACTTTTGATACTTTTATCCTTTTGACACTTTTAACCCCTCAACTTTGGGTTAAATTATATTTCTTTCTTTTATTCACGTTTATTATTTCTTTCTCATCTCTTAAAAATATCCAAGTGTTACAAGTCCACCCCTTATATAGGTTTCGTCCCCGAAACCTATTATTCCTCGAACAGATATGGGTAATGCCGTCTCATATCTTCCTTAGTCTCTTACGTAGGCTCGGATCCCTTTCTATGTTTCCACTGTACTCGTACCAAGGGAACCACCTTATTCCTTAACCTTTTCTCTTTACGATCAATAATCACCACTGGTTGCTCCACATAATTGAGCCGTTCATCTATTTCAATATCCTCCAGTGGTACCACCATATCCTCATCAGTTAAACATTTCCGCAGATGAGATACATGGAATGTCGGTTGAATTCCACTTAACTCATCGGGTAGTTCCAACCTATAGGCCACCTCTCCTACTCGAGCAATGATTCGGAAAGCCCTTATATACCTCGGGCTCAACTTGCCCCGCTTTCTAAACCAAATGATACCTTTCCAAGGTGAGACTTTTAACATAACCTTATCACCCACCTGGAACTCAATCAGTCTACGTCTCTTATCGGTATACGACTTCTGTCTATCCTTAGCTGCCTTCATAAAGGCTTTGATATTTTCTAGTTTCTTAGTTGTAGCCTCGATTACCTCAATATTTCCTAATTCTTTCTGACCAATGTCACCCCAACAAACTGGTGTTCTACATCTCCTACCGTATAACATCTCATAAGGTGGCATACCAATGCTAGCATGATAAGTATTGTTATATGAAAACTCAGCTAACGGTAAGTGGTCATCGCAACTTCCTCTAAAATCAATTACACATGCCCGAAGCATATCTTCAAGTGTTTGTATGGTTCTCTCTGACTGACCATCCGTCTGAGGATGATAAGCTGTGCTGATGTGTAGCCTCGTCCCCATCGCATGCCTAAACCCTATCTTCAAGTGTCTGTATGGTTCGCTCAGACTCTTGTTGCATGGTTTGATGATACCATCGCATCATGTCTATCGTGTCGGAAAGGCCCCCTTTACAACACCACCACTCAACCTTTTCGTGAACCATCAAACATTACCCAAGCACTCAAACAACCCAAATGGCTTGAAGCCATGCAAGAAAAGTATGATGCTCTTAAATGTAACCACACTTGGACTCTTGTCCCTCCCTATGACATCCGTCACTGAAAGGTCCGTCAATTAACGTGGTATTTGTTAGCCCTTCTTGCATATTTAATCTTATCTCATAATCAATTTGCCTTAATCTCCAATTTTTGCTTCATTAGTTAGCTGTCTTATGTTTAGTGTGTATAAATATTTAAACATTAAAAGCCTAATAAAATTCTACCCAATATGTTTCCCTCTCTTCATTAGGTAATTAAGAAAATATTAGTATACAAAATTTGTTCTATTATTAATATTACTAACCTTATTATTATTATCATTACTATTATTATTATTATTATAAGTACTATTATCATTATCATTATAATTACTAAAGTCATAAATTATTATTATTACCACAATTACTATTATCATTATTATTATTATTGTTATTATTGTTATTGAAACTATCTAGTAGTATTATTAATATTATTATTATTACTATCATTAACATCAATAAATGACGATTGAGTATGTGTGTGCGAATGAATACTGTGTCGTACGACTAAATGACGATTCGTACGAATGAAGGTTGATTCGTGCGAATGAATGTTGAGTCGTGCGACTGAAGGTTGTATGTGTGTGAATGCATTCTTGTGTGTAGTGTGTGTAGGTCATGTGATGTTAAAATAACATTGATTCATTTACCATTGCTAATGACATTATTAATATTAACATCGTGATTATTACTAATACTATCTCGAATATAACCAATATTGTCATTATTACGATCACCAAGACTAACATTAGAAATTACTAATATTCTCATTGTTTTTAACAACATAATCATTTTGTCATACCGAGTATGCTCCTTTAGTAACAATGAAATCCTTAACACTGATATCATTATAAATGGTGACGATTCCTATGACATGAATCTATATGAAATCTTATACTTATGACTGCTTGTATGTGTGTGTGTCGCGTGACGATCCAACCCGAACCGACGGAATGCATGTATTCTCTTTAAACGAATCTTTAATACTTAACAATAATTAATAATAGGTGTTTGATCGATTGTTGCTTTCATCCTCTAGAACCTTTGTCCATCTATACTACCATTAATCAAGTGAGTTTCGTGGCCCCTTTTTATGTTGATTTATTACTTCAATATTTTATAAACTTGGGGGAAAAGTATTCTCACCCTTTTCATGCTGTACAACTCATATTCTTAGGATTATCGTGTTACTATTTTGTAAGTCTTGATCTGATACATGCATGAGTTTGCTGTGTGGTTCTTGATTCACAACTATTTAATTCCGGTGTTGAAACCGACAGATAGGTATTGGTAGTACTATTGGGTTGACACCCCCACCCTCGTTTGTTGATATACTAGTTAGTACCAACAGTGGCCAGGAACTGGCCCTAGGGTGAATATATTCTGACAATATCTTTGTGTACGTCGCAGGTTTAGTTGTGATGCTCATGTTGTCATGTGATTTTGCTTACTTATAACTGTAATCATGATGTTTCGCAAAACTATTATACAACATCAATTTTTATTTACTATTAAACTGCGAGCTCACCAACAATTATATTGATCATTTTGAGCATATCTTTTCAGGTGACACTAATAACTGAAGATTCTAGGAGTGCTGCCTTAGTGGAGACCCTAGGATGCATTTTTGAGACTATATATTACTTGGACATTGTTGGTCTAATTACACATTATCATACTTTTGAATACTTGTTCCAGAGTTGTGGGAATTCTATTACAATGTTAATACTTTTGGCTATGTTGTTGTGGTTATTGACTAAACACGACACAAGTCTCCCTTGAGTCAGGTGTCATCATGACATGTTATTCATTTTATACATATATATACTGCATCTCTATTGATTACAATGTGTTATAATGATCCCGTCCGTTACATCCTCATGTTTCTGTTTTTAGCGGGGGTGTGACAGACTGGTATCAGAGCCATTCGTTATAGAGAATTTGGCAAATCACTTGACCTAGACTATAACCTAGGAACCTTCATGTAGAATGCATGCTAGGGTTGCTTGTATATGATATCACATGTATGTTCCTTCTATACTTGTTCTTTTATCTCTCTGCCTTGTAAACTATTCACCCTGAGGAAAGTTCTATACTCTTTCCTTATGGGATGTTTTCTGCTGGATCTACCGTTCCGATGCACGCCGTATTGTTCTATTAGGTTCGGGTATCGAACCTGAAGGGATCTCCACAGATCAAGCGAAGCGATTTATCTTGGATATTAAGTCCGACCCTGAGAAAGTTATGACTGAGATATCGAAAGAAGAAGAGATAGGCAACCCTTGTTAGACTAATTGAGATTATATGCTTGGATTTTCATTTATTATGACGGACAACTATTGGAATGCTACGGATTCATGGGCATGAGAACTTACACGATCTGTATATGATGAATGGTGTCAATATTGTGATGGTGACTTGGAATGTTGGATCTTGATGAGTCACATTAATAATGTATCTTGAAGTGACTAAAGTTTACGTGTTAATTTTTTTATGATTAGAAAATGCCCCCTCGAAGAATCACCCGCAGTACAAGTCACGAAG
>BJCN01142903.1:0-10191 GCA_018326445.1 Flaveria brownii
GCAAATGGGAACAAAAATAAAACGTTAGGGGGTATATAAGGATTTTTAAACTGTAGGGATGCAAATGGTCAAAATCACCAAACCTCAGGGATGCAAATGATAATTTACTCTTAAAGAAAACATGCAATTTTGATCGAAGCCCATTTTGACCCACTTATTATTCTCATTTGATACTTCTACTAAAACAGCATGTTTCGTACCTAACTCGCTTTTGTCGGAACCTGTTTTGACAAGACAAACAAACAAACAAACAAACATACCCAGTATATCCCACTGAGAATAGGGTCTGAGAGGGGTATGTGATGACCAGTCTTTCCTCTATCTTGGGAGACAGAGAAACTGCTTCCAAAGAGACCCCCGACTCGACAACGATAATATACATACATCACAATAAGCCTACATCACAATAGAGTTTTGTATATGCATATGCATGTCGATAAACAAAATAACCAAAATAACCAAATTGCATGCATCACATACGTCACATAAGCATTAGCATTCTGATTTAAAAATGACAAGTTTCAAAATCTGATTTAACCTGTTACCTACCTGACCCGTAGCCAGAACCAAAGCATTCTGGTTAAGAACCACATTTGATACAAAACGATTAATAATATCATTAGCTATTGCACAATTTCAACTATAGCTCTATTGGCCATAACTGTACAAATCCAAATTTTATAGGCCTGGTCTGAAAATAGTACCACAAATTCATGCAAAATGTAAATGATGCTCTGCTAATATATCACTTCCATCTAAAATTTCCTAAAATCAAAAGAATATTAAATTTACAAAACTACAACAATTTTGGGAATCCTTGCTTCAAAACATCGGGGATCAAGTACCCTATTTTTTATGTTTGAACTTTAAACCTTCAACTTCAAGACAATTTCCTAACATTCTGTCAAGCTGAAGCAGGATCTTTGGGTTGGACAATCTGTTCAAGAGCTTCTGGAAGATTCAACACGATCTCAGCAAATGCTGCAACGTCACAACCACCGAAGGGCATCAGTCACAAACCAATCAACATATGATTAATTAGCTAGTTAAAAGACATTTAAATTTGTTTCAACCGTTTGAGATGAAGGCATGAAGCACAACCAAACTGATCCATTAATAACTAAAATCTCTGATTATCTACTTAATATATGAGAGAATATAAACCTTCTGGCAAACTCAAGGTGCGCAATGCAGCTTCTGCGTAGAATAAACGCATGGGACCCGCATTGTTTCCAAACACTACTTTACCCTTTTTACCCTTGGTTGGGGACTTTCTTGAATGGCTCATTGGCCATGCCACTACACTTATACCAGTTGGAAGTACAGACAACAGATCTGCATATCTAAGACTCACTGTTACCTTGCTGCAAGAATTAGCAACATCAGTTACACTAATATTAATCCTGTATTGGTAATATATAAATGAATAACAAGAAAATACCAACCAATCAAAATCTTCTATGAAGAATTCAATCATATGATACGGAAGACTATGATATAGTTCACCAATCTGGTTACCATATAAGTCTTTAATGAGACGAACCTATAACATGTGGAAAACAACATTATAAAGGGTATCTTGGTCATCCAAATATTTAAATACTTGCTAAATTATAAACACACACCTGTTCCCGTCTATCAACATATGCTTGCAATAGGTCTCCTATGTGATCAATGAATTTCTGAAATAAAGCACAATAATTAAACAAAATCATACAGACAACATGAACTGAGGAATGCTATTAGAATTACCATTGCATTTGAAGATAAAAGATCGTTTTCTGCTTCACGTAATGGCAAAAAGAAAGGGACAGTGTGTTCAAGGACAGTCATCTTTTCAAGAAATGACTTGCTTTCAAGAACACAATGATATTGTTCACGTGGCTCACCTAAAACCCCATAAAATTTAAAAATAAACATATTGTGCTACATAAATTTGCAACATAAGAAATGGAATCGGACAATTTACCAGCAAAATATGTATCATATTGTATGCCAATGCGTGCTCCTTCCAAACAACAAATTATCTGCTTATAAGAAATGTTGATGTTATCATATAATTATAGAGAGAGGGGCTTCCAGATGCCATTTAGGGAAAAACTATGTAATTAAACCAAAGTCTAATAATTAAGTAAGAACATAATGATAGCTTGGTTCCACATTGCAGAAAGAAATAGAAAATAAAAAGATACCTTGGTTCCAACTTTATATGTAATCTTGTCATGAAATTCAGGCATTGGAGGCATGCTTGCATCCACAGGAGACATCATCGTCTTTCTCTCAGCCTCCATATGAACCTGATATAAAAATAAAAATATTGTAAGGGAGCTAAACATAACAGACATGCAAATTTTCCCAAAGTATAGAGTTTAAAAGCCTTTTCTGTTGTTCTTATAAAAATCAATATCTAAAGAAAATAAATAACAAAAAGAAATCACACCCGCTCCCTTATAGTTGCTAACAACCCATCATTCCAATGCTCGCTGTCTAAACAAACCTCTGAGAATAAAGGAAATAATATTAGAATAACCTAATTTGTGACAACAAAACAAAAAGGTACCTACCTTGTGTTTGAGAAGCACGTGCAGCTTCAAATTCCCTTTGTAGGCGCTCGAAAATCATTTTATCAGAGTCCCTAATAATTTTTTTATTAGAAAAAACATAAACTACCACTATGGTGCATGACGATGAAACAAAAATACAGGTCGCTTAAAGTACAAGTATAATTTGATGTTCCACATGATCAAATAATATTTCAATATAGGTGTAAAGTTGGAAGTAAAGATTAAATATTATATGCTAGAAAACTAAAATTCAGTACTTCTGAAAGTTAATACCTAGAAAGACGCTCAGTTAGTTCCCCATGCCTTTTAAGAACACTTGCAACTGCCAAAACGAAACAACTGTAATTCTTGAAGTCAAATAGTAACTTGATCTAAAAAAGAAAAGTATAAGATGTACATCTGGCCCTTGTGCTCTCTAAATGCGTATCATCTTCCTGCATAAAATCCTGTTGTACAACCAAAAATATAACCAGAAGTTAGAAATACTATATTTTCAAATGCATCAAGTGAATAAAATCTAATGCATCATAAGTAGTCATGCTAGAACAAGTTAAAGAGAAATTTTGTTTAACAGTCTGTTAATTCTGTAGCTCAACAAACATTATGAGATTATTAAAAACACTTCAATCATGAAACATATGATGCAAGAGTGATACCGTATATCACTAACAAATAACAAAATGGACAAATGCTAAAAGAATGCAAATAGTTACCACTTCTCCCATTTTATGGTGAATCCTCACTTAAAACTTACTGCAACCAAACAAAAAAAATAGTTAACAAGCGAAACTGACAAGATATGTAAAGGTTAAACTTTAAAGAACAGTTAAAAATAGTAGAAACAGCCTGCAACTCCTACTGCAGTCAAGATCTAATACTTAATAACCCCAATACTGATACTGAGGTCACCAAAAACACATAATACAAACACACATGTGTATGTGTCTGTGTGTATAATTCAGCCTAACCTAATCATATATTTATTTGGATATTCTTAGACAGAAAATTGGATGCATATCCACCCAGTCACAAATTAAGAGACTTCAACCCAAAACCAAAGGGCCAGAAATATTTAATTGGCACAAAGAGGGTGAAGGCTCAAGGGCTTATTTTGATATATAGGTTGATACTAACATTTCATATGTTCCCTCATGATTACAATATAAATAAGAATAAACAATTGGACACAATAGATGGATTGCATGTTGTGTGTGTAGCATAGAATGATGACTCCAGTGGCTCAAAGTAACCTTGAGGTTGGAAGTTCACGACTTGTATTGGGTAGTTGCGTGCGCAAGTTTTAAAATGTAAGGTCGTCTGATATAAACCAACAGATACATAGTAATCAAAGGCGAGCCAAGTGCTCTGGCGCAACAAAAACCGCTTGCATTATCAAGGCTCACAAGCGGACATTCCGGCCAAAACTAGTCTGAAACATCCAAAACTGGTTGGAAGCATCTAAAAATGGTCCAAAACATCTTAAAATAGCTTGGAACATGTCTAAACTAGCCTAAAACATGTCCAAAACCACTAAAAACAGCATGCTTAAACCGTGTGTCTTGCTTAAAGAAACTCTCACTGTTTAAGCGCCTTGCGCCTAGGCTCAAGGCTTACCCTTTACCCCTTGAGTGTACCAGACTACTATGAAGTATGAACCGATAAGACAACGAGAACCTGTACATGTGTAACAAAAAACGATCATCCAAAAACAAAAATTGATCATCAGAAAAACAAAAAATTGCTTTTCATAATGAATTGCCAAATCCTAAATGCAAATCACAGTTCAAAATCCAAAATTCTGAATCACTTTTTTCCGGTTTATTCATCTATAACTAAGGGTCCTGCAGTGTAAATATAAGGTTTCAGAACCAGTAGTTAGATAAACCCTAATCAAAGTTTTATACCAATAAAATTCTACACAGACAAATCAATGGATAGTGGTAACTCTCGATAGTTTATCAATTGTGAACTTTCTGCGCCTGATGATCTCTGCGACAGAAGATAACTCTCGCCGGAAAAGGATCAGTGGGTGAACAACGAGCAACAATAAGGTTCAATTTAACATAAAAACGAAGGGAAATCGAGTTACGCGTAGAGTCAAGTTAACTTGAAGAAAAAACAGAGCTTAATTATATGCTTAATTTGTTGAAAAGGAGCTCGGACTGATACTTAAGATAATTATGAACAACAGTAAACAATTAGGGCATAAGATCGACTGGAAGATCAAATATATAGTTTGATACATTGAAAAATTTGGGATTTGAAGAGGGTGATGATTGCATTTTCGTATGTGTGTCGCCGGAAAAGAGAAGAAAACGGTACCTGGTTTTCCGACGGTGGCTACACGCTACTGCTCCGACCGGAGACGAAAATGAGAGGTGATGTTCAAATGTTAAGTTCCCTGTAGGCTGTATTGGTAAATAACAAAACATCCGAGGGGCGTAAAATCATATAAAATAACACAAATTCACGCGCCACCATTAATGACTATAAATACTAAAATTGCGGTATGTTAATACGAAAAAATAAAACCAAAGCCTAAAACATATAAAAATATAACTAAATCAATTTAAAACTCACGCGTTACGACGAACCTGTTAAAAGAGAAAAATAGACTCAAAGACGATAAATCACACACGCTTGTTGTGTTGTGTTAACTCATAGAATTTAGAGTGAAACGTAAAATTTCGCACATGTATGTTTGTGTCTGTTAACTTGCAAAACCTAGAACGAACGTAAGATGAAAATTTGCAAGAAAAGTATAGAGCATCAAAGTTGAAAGTATAAAATTTTATAAGATTAAATTGTAAAAGATGAAGAGTTTTGGGTTTAAAGTAAAAATAATCAAATTTTGAAAGGTTACTTTGCAAAATATGAAACTTTTGGGTTAAAAGTGCAAAGTCAATTTAAAAAAAAATAGAAAAAAAAACTATGCATAAGGTACAACACATTTATGTATAAAAAAAGTTGTTAATTATATAATATAAATTCTAAAAAAAAGGAAGTCTCTCGTTTAAATACTAAGGCTTGATGGTTGGTACGAATATGATTCTCGTTAAAAAGAGGTGTCCGGTTATTGAAATAGTTAGAATCTAGATTGACCTTGTGAAAGATCGCTATGTGCATTAGGGGTAGAGTTACTCTTTTTATCTTTGTCTTGGATTCGCTCTCCGGTGCATTACTTTTTCATGTAGAAAGCTTTCAAAAGAGTATTAGATAAATATGAAGGCTAAAGAAAGAAAATGTTTGGGGGAGGAGAGAAGGAAGATAAAAGGAAAATTCGTTAGGCGAATTGTGACAAAGTTATTGTATCGAAAGAAGAAGGGGCTAGGGCCGGGTAAACTTGAAGGTTTCAATTGGAGTTTGTTTAGCAAAGTGGTGATGGAGGTACATGTTGGAAGTATATAGGGTATGGAAAAAAATGTTGTTAAAGGTGCGGTAGGGGGTGGGTTCAACTCCTTTGATGAGTATATTTCCTTTGTTGTTTTCTTTAGAAGCCTCAAAGAATTGTACGGTCTCAGCAAGATCTTATGGTACGGTTAAATACATTAACTGTGTATTTAACTTGTTATGGGAATGGAAGCGGCAACCACTTATGCCCCTGTGAACTACGAGAGCAAAATGACTTTCGCGCATTAATAAGTCAAGTTAAGATCTCAATTCTCAAACTCACTGAATAGATGGGTATGAGAAAGTAGCCTGCAAGGTTCATTCATAGTAAACTCCATGAGAAGGCTATTAGAAGCTCGTTATCCCCTCAAATCTGGTCCGATTTTCGAATGGACTAAGGACGTCATTCTTTTAGCCATTCAATCACTATTGTTGTTGTGAAATTTCTCCTATACATATTTCACTCCATGGCATGAATCACAATGGTTCCTCTTTTGGTTGGTTAGGCTAAAAAATGCTCTATTTAGTTCTTAAATATTTGATGGTTATCTTTTGAATCCACCTCTAGTATAGTAATATTAATCACAATGAACTATTTGAGATTACTAATCATGTACCACTACAAGAAAAGGGTTCATTTGAACTAAAGGTATTCATCCACGTGTCGAATCTTGTATAGCTATAGGAATTTGCTTTCAAATTTCAAAGAAATGAAAAATGAAAACAAACTTGTATTAGTATGTTGTTTCTATCTCCGTGAACACTTTAACTTATCTTGGGATTGTGGTTCTTTTCATTTTTTCTTGATATTTGGCAAGTGAATACCACAGACCCCCCAGAGTATTGATCACCAGCCCGCTAACATTCAGAAAGTGTACTTGAACTCCTCCCAGTAAGAAGAACCCGAGTGTCTGAACCGCCAATCAAAAATCAAATTAGGTACATTCATAAATAATCTGCTAGAAGTGGCAACTTGGGACAAAGTTGCTTACTAATAGGTTGATTTGGGTTATGCTTCAACCCAAGCAACATTCATTAAAAAAGCAAATAAATAAAAACTAGCTAAAAGTCATCCAAAGTCTATATTTTATGCATAAGATGTCCTATATCATTTTATCAAGATTGGGATTATTACTGGAAAAATATAAATTTTGTAATGATTTTGAAAAAGCAATTACTTATAAAAGAGTTAAAAGTGTTTCGGGTCAGCTTCAACCCAACCTGTTTCAGTCTGTAACCGGAGCGTCCATTATGCCACCTCTAATTATAACTAATTAATTAGTGAAGGAAACCATGATGACTTACAGTAGATCCAACGCCTTTGAGGACTCCAACAATGGTTGTAGTAAGAGCGGAATTGACTATTGTACATAGAAACATGGTGTAGTTCAAGATTATCCCCATCACCAATGAAAGAACAAACATCACAAAAAAGTATATAGAAGCACTCTGTTACATGAAAAAAGAAAACAACTCAACATTAGCAGCATTTTAACACAATAAAATTGGAGCAGCTTCAATCAAGAACATGACTAGATAATATCAAGAAATTAATACTCCTTCCTTATATACTAAACAGAAACCAGAAAAAAAACATATTTTTCCAATGTATGCAGAAAAATGTAAGGATTTCAGATCCTAACCTTTGCATATAATAATGAGAGCGAACTTGGGAATTCTCCGGTAACTATTATGAGAAATACCAGAAATGGCAAGGATAAAAGGCTGTTGTAGAACATGATTTCAATAGATGAAAGCCCATCTTCAGCACCCGATCTTTCCACCAAAACAAGGTACATTGTCTGCACGTGGCATCAGAATGTCATTCCTAGTAGATACAAATAAATAGTTTTGGTATGGGTCAGGTTGAGTTGTAAACCTTTTTGCTCATTATTCAAATTTTATTTAACAGATATTAAGTATGGTAATATGATTATGGCAAAACTATATTGTCACACTAGTAACACTATAGATCTACTTTCTTTGCATAAACGGATTTAGGAGTCGTAAGCATTGAAAATCCACTTTGGACAACTTTCAACCTGTTTGACTTATTTCCTTTTGTATTATTTTGATTTGCCTTATTTGATCAGTTAAAGATAAATCATAACCCAAATCAAGCCACTGACCTGGAAGAAGACAGAGGTGAGAGCCATGATATATCCAAGTAAGTCAAAGGAAAAATCTCCGAGCGCAGCAATCAATACCCCAGCAGCAGTTAATGATACAGAAAGAATTACCTGAAACCAGAAGCAAAGTAAAAGAATAAAAACGTAGGTTCCAGATATGATCAGCATATATATTGTTCATTCTTTTTTAGTTCATAATAATTAATATACTAAACATGATTAAGATATTATTGCTAAAACTAAAATAATGATACCATTATTGCAACAATGTCATTTATGTAGTGAACAGAGTATATTATGGGTGACTTGAGAACATGTCAAGTTGTCAACCCCTTTAAACTGTTTTTTTATAACTAAAGGTTTTTGTTTTGTCCATACACCTGTTAGAATATATAGCCTGATTTAACCTGATACACATAATAGATTGAAATTTCCAAGTCTTAACTTTTTCATCCATTTTGGCTTAATTTGAAGGCTGATACTGGGAATGAAGGACACATAAGGGCAAAACTAAGATCATCTTATCTGTCTCATGTTAAGGATATTAGGATATAAGAATAAACGTTCTCATACAAATAATTATACATATTGAAGTAACCAATGAGAAGCTAATATCATAAAGTTTTCTTATGCTACTAAGTGCTAACAATCAAACTTATTGAACTTAGTTAGAGCCAATCAGGTAAATACATAAACACAATAACATATTTATTACATGGAATGGTAATAAAGTTAAGATAACTTATAGCATATACGTGATGGAATACGATAAATTACCTGTTTTGAGTGTTTTCCCTTCTTATAAAAAAGTCCAGCAATTAATACAGCCAGAGGTGTTAGCCGTTTTATAGCAATGTACATTGGAATATTGACCCCTTTCAAGCTTGCTAAAGCAAAAGCCACATTTGCATTGTAAAAGAGTGAAACAAGAACAAGTTTTTTTGCAGTATCAACATTTAATGCTTTGGCTCTTGTCCATCCCATCACTCTTCCGAAATGTATAAGTAATGCAGTTGCCATTTGCTGAAAAGTTTCAAAAAGAAATACACATACTCGTAAACAATAACCAAAGAAGATTATCTAACAAATATTGTGATTATATATGTACACGATATTACCTGTAAGGTAAGGAGAGTCATTGAATATGCATACTCCATGACAACTGCTTTATTTATGAAAACCATGGCCATTGATGCAATTCCATATGATAATGCAGCAAACAAACTACATAGCAGTTTGGCATAATGACTTTATTAGTATACATATACTTCAAACCTAGGCTCTTGCTGCTACTATTTTCAGGGGCGCATCTACGAAGTCGGCAGCATTAGTAAGCCAATAAACTATTTTACGTGTTACATAGCATCCGAAATCATCGTTTTTCTTATGTAAAAAGCCTAATTGATTAAAATGTTTACAAGTACAACACATCCCACAAATAAATAACAAAAATTCATCCCAACAACAAACTTGATATTCACTATAACCAAATCCAAAAAAACCAATTACATTCTTTAGCTAGCTCGCGCACTCACTAAACCTACTCATAAATCTACAGCAATGTCCACCATGGACTAGAACCCTCAACCACCTGAGAAAGATCACCTTTACTACACACCGTGATAACGCTAGGCTACAAGCCCGTTGGTAGCAATTACATACATTGTTATTTACCATGCTCCTAAACACAACAGTTAATCAAGAAATGAGGTATGCTAATGCTACTACTCCAAACAGATCAGATCTGACAGCATTAATCAGTGATAAAGAGAAAACAAAAGATCTCACAAATCAAATACAAAAGCTAAATTTGCAAATGATCGAAATTAAGAAAAAACCCAACTGACCTAAGATAAGGAGGCGTTGTATCTTTGTCCATGGTACGAAATTTCAATCTACGATGGCAATTTCAGCAAATCTTGAATGAATTCGAAGGAAAATGAAAAGGGTTTAATTTATTGGAGCAAATTGTGATTGTTAGTACTACTGTTCGCACCGCATTAGGTTGAACAGTAGTAGGAGGCTAAAGAAGATGATGAATCTTGGTGCTGCTTCAGGTAAATCAACGTTCGGGTTTAGGGGTCAAAGATCGCATTTGGGGATCTGGA
>BJCN01142908.1:4884-21981 GCA_018326445.1 Flaveria brownii
GAATCTCTTCAAGCGTAATGGCTTCAAAGATTCAGGCATCAACGTAGGTTTTTGAAAACCATTTTTGAAGAGTTTCATGGTTTGGGCGGTGGATCTATAGGGTTGTTTTTTGTTTTGTTGAAACCGATCATCTTCTTCAAGCAAGAAGGTGAGTACTGTAATCATCCTAACTAAAAACTTGATTTTTATTTCACTGATATACATGTTAATTCTACTCCTTTGTATTTGGGAAAATGATTCGTCTTTAAATTTTGATTTTTATTTTGTAAGCGCTTTTTGTAGTTGGAAAACCTAGCTAGCAAAACTGAAAGCACACGGTTGTAAAGTAGAAGAAGAGGGAGAAAATGTGTCGACTTGGGTTACAAACTTAAGCTCAAATGGTTGTTGCGTTAATGCCGTTGTTGGTATGTTCGACTCTAAATCCATGCCACGGTTAGCAAGTTAAGCAACAACCAATTAATAATATGTCCACTGCTATTCTATTTCATCCTTTATAATATTTGAGCTTTCGTCATAAATGGTAGAAAATATGATGTTATTGTATCTTGGTTCTTGGTTTAATTAACATGAATAGAGAACATGATTCTAATCATCAGCTTAAAAAATAATAACACTATTTTAAGGTAAAAG
This sequence comes from Flaveria brownii, assembly GCA_018326445.1. Lineage (NCBI taxonomy): Eukaryota > Viridiplantae > Streptophyta > Magnoliopsida > Asterales > Asteraceae > Flaveria > Flaveria brownii. The sequence goes on from BJCN01142908.1 coordinate 5,515, forward strand.
CATAAATTATATTATATTAATTTTGTCTTCAAACCACAAAATCCATGGCATGTCACTAAATTATGATATATAAACTATACGGAGTTTGAAGTGGTTGGGCTTTATCAAAATCTACAAATGCACTTTAGACTCATTTGATTTTGTATAATTACACATAACCTTTTTTAACACATATGTTGGAGCTACAAGAAACTAAACAAAAGATGAATGGAATGATTTTAAATCATATAAAGAAATAACATATCATTAGCAATCTACCTTCATTATGTCTGGATACAGGTTTGGTTTCTTTGATTTTGATGATTTTCTTTTTTTTACTTATGGTTCAATCTCTCATATTATTGTTTGGACTTTGATTCACGTGCGTGTATATTAAACTGAAAAAATAAAAAAATGTGAAAAATGTGGTGCTTTGATACCTATAATTATGTTTATTTACGTCATGAATGTCTCAAACATAATCATGAGGGACTTCATAGATCTTATTTGTAAATATTATGTCACTATCATTATGAATATTTTTAATGTTAGATAGCCTGTGTATGTTATTTTATAATTTGTTTATCTGTAATTTGTGATGTCTATGCAATTGTCCACAAGATCAATTCATAGAGCAATCTGCTATACTATTGTTTTTTAATTAAATTTGTATTTTCCATTTCAAGCTACCGCCTCTTTATTGTTGAACTAAGTGAATAACAAGTCAATGGAGACATTTTCACATACCAAAAGTGATTGTATTAAAAATGACTCGTTTCACATACCAATTTCTAGATTTTCACATATTGTTGTAAGATAATTTGAATGTGTTCCTTTACAACTTTTCCAAGGACCAGTGAGCTAATCTAATTGAGGGCAACATTAGCCTACAAAAGGTTTGACCTTTATCAAACAGGTAAGAACAATGCGTTACTAATTAATATTTATTTGGATACCAAAATGTTGCAATAGTCTTAGTTCTAATATAAATCATTACTTATAGTAGTTTTTTACTTTATCATATAAGTTTAAATGAAAAATGGCTTATTTGTGATCAATCTGATTACTTTATCTGCTATATATTCACAGTTTAGTTTTACCTTATTTTTGCTATATAATACAGCATTACAATGTGTTTCAATATCAATAAACATTACTTTATGTTCAAACAAATGAATTTGTTTCAATATGTATTTAACATGTTTGTATATGGTGTGAATAATGATCTATGCATTTGAGAATGCAGTAGCAATCTGCTAAAATTCAAATGTCATGAAGTTTTAGTAGTTAGTAGAACATATAGAATGTGATTTATAATATCTCAATTAATTATTCTGAGTTTGGTCATAATCATCTTCATGTTGTTAGTCTTGATTTTAATTGCTTATTAGAATTTTGTTGTAGTAGACTCCCTGCACGTATGCAATTGTTGATGGAAGATGTCATTTAGCAGCACTTGGGCATAATTAAGATGACCAAGGTATCATATACTCCTTAGTTAAAAGCAATTTTGGGGCAAACTATAAGTCTGAATCATATATTCGAATCATGAAAAAAGGCTGCCATAAGTCTTCTTGTAATCTTATCTAAATTTTGTTGCTTATAAGTATGTTTTAAATTGGAAATGAGTTTATATTTACGGCCAATTTTTTGCTACAGTTAGGAAAATAGGGCAACTGCTTTAACAATAGTGTAAGTTGTTTGAAAAAAGAGCTATTTTGCTAACAAATCTTAAGAGTTCTATTCATAGCTTCATCAAATAAATGTTTTCTATGTTGAAGTGGTATATACATGCTATTGATTCATTTAAGTGTTTCTTTTCAATTTTTGGTCTACTTGTTTATGCAATATGGCAATCTATCATACTAAAATAAAGTACTACATGTTGCTTATTATATTGTTTCCTTTTAATTTTTGGTATAGCTTGCTTATCATATTCTTTGCATCGTGGTATATTAAATCCAGACACTTATGCTATGAGTTTATACTAAAGAATTTATTTTTTTCCTAAATGTTAAATGCATAGAATTGAAAACATGGATTAAATTATTCATTTGGGTTTTGATAGTTTTTTTATATTAGAGACACGTGTAATTTGATGTACATATGTGTAACCACTAGATTTTCATATTAGATGCATAACATACTAGAAATTGAACGTGCGTGAACTGTTGTTACTACTCAGATTGGTTTCGAACCAATTTTTTCTATGGTTCTGTAGGTGAAAAAACCTATGGTAGATGATACAATCATGTGTGATAGAAAACAGTGAGCCAAGAGAAAGGTGTGGACGGTGGAGGAAAGAAAGAGATTGTTGTTTGTCATTTTGCTTTGAAGGTGGATTGGTGGTGGAGATTCATAATTCGGGTATGCATAAAGAAGTGATACTTTTACTTTGAAACTAATGATTAAGGTTTCTATTTAATTAGTTGAACTTCACTTTTGTTTGTTATGATTTATTTCAAATTGTGCGGCTTTAAGAAATATGTTACCAACATGTTGTAGAAATCTTTTAATTTTAGTTAAATTTGTTTCTTATACAAGTTTAAATGTTTTTAACGATTTAAGACCAATTTCAATGGATGATGATGATGATATAAGAAGGTTAAATAATTACGGGTTGAGATTTAAATATCAGATGATAATTGAGGATTATATCATATATTTAGTGTCTATCGATAAAGGGTTCTCATGAAGGTACATACGTCTTGTGATGATAAGGTACTATTTTTCAATATTGAAATCAAGTTTACAAGTTACAGTTGCATCTCGAATGATTTAGTTCGACGCTTACAATTTCATCCATTTTTATGATTTCATTTCCTTATTAATATACTAAAACCTTGCAGCCGTACGTTTGATTGAAGGAGTAACTTAAACCTTTTGCTCCTTTCATTTAGATTATTTGTAATTTTAGTTTGCTTTTCTTTACCAAAAACAAACATAAATACAATATAATGTATCAAGAGTAGATTGAGAAAATAACAAAAAAGAGTACCGCGTTGTAAATGGTCGTTACCGCCGCATCGTGCGAGTCTCCTACTAGTTTACTTATAGGATTCTCAATTGATGATATATAGATCTGCGGTTGTAATTTTTTGGCAGGCTCTGACTTATCTTTTTAGTGTTTCTGCTACGGACGTCGGGAGGAGGGAGCGACCACCGCCCCTCTGTCGCCCTATGACAACCATCGCAACGAGTACAAGAAGGAACTAATAGTTGCAGCGATTGAATGGCCATCGAAGGTCCACATCCTCCACCATTGATTTGAGAGAATGTTAGTTGTTATGGTCCGATAGAAGGGCGGTGACCATAACATGTGGCCTTGACATAGACATCTCTGCGGCCATACGTAATTGTGCTTCTGAATCCATCGACTGCTTTAAGCTTCAGCACGTTTCTAGCAAACGAATGTCAGATCTCGAATTCAAAGGTAATCTAAAGGGTATGAGATTTTGGGGTTTTTGATCTATAGTTTTGGGTGGTAATCAAACCCCTAATCGTTTTTTATTTGACATGCATCATTTAGAACTTCTATTATGTTCTGCAATCTACTCCAGTTTTGATTTTTATTTACTATAAATTATAGATTCAAGTGTTATTCTCATATTGGGGGAGATTACATGCAAATTATTATTTTCTTGACATATTTACTTATCAATTATTTTACATGTTATATAAGTTGTTTACTTACCTTATGAAGTCCCCTGTTATCGGAGCTTTAGTTTATTTCCCAAAGCGAAGTAATCATGGATAGTACTATTGTGTTTGACTACCCCACATGGGCTATTTACCCTAACCTTGATCAGATGTCTAAACGGGTGCATTATTAGCATGTTCACCCCTGTGCTTACGGTAGGCAGCGGGGGGCAATCTATTACAGTTACAGTCTAGTTTCAGTTGCGGTGCTTATATAATATTGTAGTATTGTATGATCGACAATCAAGTCATGAAAATACTTGTGGTCTATTACACTGTTTACTATTACTTTAAAATCTGTGAACTCATCAACTTTATGCTGACATATTTTCATTCATGTTTTTTCAGGTATTTGACATTTGCATCAAGTTAAGCTAGCTTGGCCACATCGCATTTAGGGTCATTCATGCTCTTTGAGACATTTATTTATGTATTTATTAAATTTTGAAGACAATTTACATTAGTTTATTTGCTTTCACAATTTAACTCTGAAAACAGTTATGTATTTTTAAACTTTTTGCAACGTATGTTTTATTAAATCATGTAGTGATCGATCAATGACTGTGATTCATGACGTTCATGCCCCGCGGTAAACCGCTGTGGTTGGTGGTGTGACAATTATGTTATGTTGATGTTATTTCTTTTTTCCATTTGCTTGATGTCTTTGGGTTTTAAGTCAAAGTGATAGCCTTTACGATATTTTTTGTATTCCGTCTTCATATTCAAGTCCATGGTGTAATTATCCGCGCAACGCGAGTGAAGATATTTACAGTTTATAGAAAAAAGTTAATTGATAGATATAATATTAAATGAGCATCTAACAAGGAAACTCTTTTGAAAACCAAAAATAATGTTTATCAAAATTCGCAAGTTTATTGTGGTGGGTCATGTGGACAAACTTATGTGGAATTTATGTGATGTGGAATTTATGTGGAGATAACGTGATTGGGTTAGAAGATGATCATGTGATTATGATTATTTTATTTCATTAGATAATGTTGTAATTTTAAAAGATTATCGGTTCACGTCCAAAGTTTCATTAATTATTTTATTTTCAATTTAAAATTTTCATTTATATTTTCAACTTTTTTATATGTCAGTTTATCCTTTTATAGGTTTGCATATGGGCACTAAAGTTTGATCAAATAATTTTCTTCTCGTTTCTAGTCAAATAGAGTGAAAAAGAAAAAAATTCAGTGAGAGAGAAGAAATACTGAGATACAACTCAGGCAGCATAGAGTACAAGCTACTGATGCATCAAATTTATTTTTCCGCTCTAGCTTTCGTATAATCTATGTTTACTATAACATGATTCTAAACAAACTTGATCCCCTAGCTTGTTGCTTGCACCCTTTAAATTCACATGCGAAACTCATGTTTGATTCTAGTCCCACATATTCCATTTTAAACAACCAATATATCTTTTAATTTTTATATTTGTCGATGGACTACGTTTATAATAAATTTTGGCCTTGACTTTTTAAATTTTCAAAATTTAACTATCATATTTTTTAAAGTCTTAACTTTATCCCCTTCAAATTCCAAGCTTTAACTTTACGCCTTTTTTGTACGAACAATATACGTTTTTAACTCAGTTTTGTTTTAATAATTTGAGTTTTTCTTCAACAAATTTTGCTTGTTAACTATAAAAAAACTTATTTATGGTTGTGTTTAGTTTTTTTCTTGTTGTTCCGACATATATATTAAAAACAAGGATGCATTTAAAATATGGTCTTTGTTGGTATCGTACTTTACATCGACTGATGGTAACGTGTTGATACGTATCATAAAAAATAAATCGATATCAATCAAAAACATCAATATCGTTATATAACCGCTTTCAGAACCAAATCACCGCAATTTCATATGTTTCTTCCTTAATGCGTGCAACGAAACTCGCAAATCCGTCGCATTGCGCGGGAAAATTCTAGTAAATATATAAAAACTTGTGTCTTACAAAAATAATTATTTTGTAAATTAAATAAAACCAAGAATTCCGCCCATGCGAGCGATGTGGAACACAATACCCTAACACTGATACATGCATTTGGACGCTTAATTATGAAAATAACATATAGAATTGAAGTTATTATAAAAGTTTATAAAATATTTAGTGATTACTAAAAAAGAAATGAACATCTTTGCTCAGTATTATTTAGATGGCAAAGTAAATAGAGGTTGCAGGCCATCATTTATCTCCTTATAGCATTCACACTTGATTTCTTATAAATGTGTGAATGTTTTTCTATATTATAAGAAATAATTGTAAACGTTTATGAATGGATTAGAGATAAAATTTATTGTTGATCGATATATTTGAGAAATCATTGTTAAGTCCCTATAATTTTTTTAATACTTTTAAAAAAACGATTGTGTGATGGAACAGAAAAAACATAATAATAAAGGCATGTATAAGTTTTATTTAATTAAAAATAAGAGAGAAAAAAATAGTGATTTTTAGTGTAATTATATGAACGATGATAAAAAAATCCATTATGAATACTCTTATCCCCAAAATATCATGGTGGGATTTTAGACCCCATAATCTAATCAGTTTGGTCTACAAACTTGTTGCCAAAGTCCTCACGAATCGGTTATAAGGAAAATTATAATGGTTTATAATTGAGATATATAGAACAAAGAAATATTTTGTTTCAGCCACTAATAGAGTTGAAAACTCGACATTATGAATCAATATTATTTTAGCTCGGTTTTATATACGGTAACTTATTTCTCACGAACAACGAGAATATCTTCAAGCACCCGCCGCCTATAAGCACCCATCCCTATCGACCACACTTGCGGCCGACTACTGACCGTCGTCGCCAACCCACGTCGGTTTTAGTATTTTAGACGTGCTTGAGGCGACTGTTGGTTCTCCGATTCGGGCGTGATCGGTTGTGGCGGCGGTGGGGTACGACCAGTTTTCGGCAACAGGTGCGGTTGGTGGTCGCGGTCGATTATCAGCGGTGATGACGGCGGCAGTCAGTGGTATGTAGCGACGATGATCGGTGGTTATGAAGGTGGCAGCGGTTTAAAATGGGTGATAAATTCGAATTCCTTTTATAAATATGATTTATTAAAAATGTATTTGAAATTTAAATTCCCTTTATAGATTCTAATTTTCTGAATTACAAATCATTTAAAAAATATTAAATTACAAATACAATTTTTTATAATTTTAATTCAAATTTCAATTTCAAATATTAAATAACTTAAATTTTTATTCAGTAACTGATATTAGGGATTGAAACTAGGGTTTTAGGTTACGTAAAACGTAAGGTTTCTGCCACCGGAATACTCTCCCCTCCGCCCTGAGAACACACTCTTCTACACATCAATCATCTCTAACATCAGAGCTTTAGGTAAATGCATTTCATTTTGTGAATGAATTCGAGATACTCAATACTTAATTCATTCTCCTTGAGTTCAAGCAGTTCAGAAAACATCCACATGAGTTTTTGTAGCGTTTAAACACAATATACTGATCTCTAATCATCGTTTTCATCAAAGAACGTGTGGCGAATAGTTACTTTGCACTTGATAGTTGATAATTTGATTGTTATTCAACTTATTTTGCTTCTGAATGCATCTATGTTTTGGAAGTTTGAATCTGTTCTTCCTCTGCTGTTGGTTAGAGTCAATTGTTTTGTTTTGTAGGTTTAAATTATTGGAATTTACAGCTTTGGTTGTGTTTATATGGATTTATCATTGATTATTTGAATATTTGATGACATATTGACATTGCAGGTGTTGAGGTTGGGGAAGTGTAAGGACAGGCATCATGGCTTACCAAGGAGGTACCCTGAAGTCAACATCCATAAATGGAGTGAAGATGTATACGGTTGCAGGACAACATCGCTCGCTGGCGACTTGGCTGCCGCCGAAAAAGCTTAGAGCTCTTCGTAAAGATAAAAGTACTGATTTTGTTAATTGTCTCATGTTCTGTTACTTATGTATAAAATTGGCGTTTGCATATGAACATTGCTTTAAAGTTTTGCTGATCATGGCATATGCAAATGTTATTTTCATATTTACGTTTTAAACTAGAGCTCCCTATTCATATTCCAGTATTGTAATTGCTTTTCATGTTATTTTCTGTAGTTTTTCTAGAACTATTTTACTTTATAAAATCTTTAACTGCTTCTTTATGCCGTGTATAGATTACATGGAAAGGGTGGATTTGATCCAGGACTTGAGATTTGAAACCGCAACAACTAGAATTAAAGCTACCCCAGATGGAGAATTTCTCATTGCTTCAGGTTATTGGGAACATGTGATGTATTGTTGTGTTTCATTCAGCTTTGTCGATATCATGTGGTAGATTGTGTTAGTAACTTTACTGACCGTCTCGAGAGTTTTAGGTATTTACCCTCCACAAGTCAAAGTATACGAGCTAAGGGAATTATCATTGAAGTTTGAAAGGCATCTGGTATCGGAGATTATCAATTTCCAGGTATCTTTTTCTAAAGTGTAGGAATTTGTATCATTAACATGAAAGCTTAAATAGTAAATTACAAGGGGCGCCTCTTTGACATTTTGCTCGATGTTTTTTTCCATATCGTAACAGGTGTTGAGCGATGATTACTCAAAGCTTGCATTCCTTTGTGCTGATCGCTCTGTTAATTTACATGCTAAATATGGAAGTCATTACAGTTTACGCATTCCAAGGTTCTTAACGTTCTCTCATCAGACAATTTTTCTTTTTACATAAATGCGAATTCTTCTAAATCTGTATCATATTCTTGTTTCTTCCACCAGTCATTGCTTTCTCATTATTAGAGGGTGTTTTATATTTTTTACTAATAGTCAAATACTTGCTTTGAACCTTGTGTCTAGTAAAATATTACATTTGTTTTGGAACAAAGGGATAGGAGACACCTTTACTGTCTTTATCCTGTTCACTTCACTTTACTCTAATAAATTCTATATATTTCATTCCTTCTTTTATGATCAGGATGGGAAGGGACATAATATATGATTGCTGGTCATGTGATTTGATATGTGCGGCTTCTTCTCCTGATCTATACAGAATTAACTTAGAGCAGGTTATTTGCCAAACTCCTCAACTACCAACCTATTATTATGAGACATTAATTATATTTTTTGTCTATATTTGGAGCTAAACTAAGTACTTCTTATGCAGGGACGCTTTCTATCTTCTCTTAACACACAATCCCCAGCACTGAATGTAGTATCAAGAAGGTGAGTTTGACATCATTAAGGAAATGCACTTTGCTCATTCTGTAGTTAATATGTTTTTGTTTGTTTATTTTAGCAAGTATCATGGGCTAATTGCTGGTGGCGGTGAGGATGGTGCTGTTGAATGCTTTGACATGCGAATAAAATCTTCTGTTGCCAGGCTCAATGCAGTTACGTCTGTCAATGAGGGTGATCAGGTTGTTTTCTTGTTTTTTTATGCAGATTAGAACTTTAACATTTTATATGATCTGCCAGGTAACAATTTGGTGCGTAGTTTCCTATTAATGAGTTCGAGTAATAAGAGACTATGACCAATTCTTTTGCTTGATCTTTTTCTAAAGAGTCATATACAGTCTTTTTTAAATTTAGCAAATGCAGTAGGCACACTCAGAAAATACGCATACCGTAACTTCAACCAACTAAATGCAAAGATGCTAAATATTATTACTTTTTATCTTTTTTAAAGTAGAAATTCATTTAACTGTAGCAAATGGTTATGATTGTGAGTGAAGTACCTAACAAAGCTCTTGTTTACATAGGAGGTTAGTGCTATAGAGTTTGATGGAGATGGAGGTTATCACATGGCTGTTGGAAGTAGTGGTGGAAAGGTACGCTTAAGATATCATTGTAATGTTTTCATCACCATGACTTTCACTATGTTTTATCATGTCAAATGCGAATGTAGTATGATTAGTTAGTTTTCTCTTATCATAATTTCGGTTTTGTAGAACTCATTCTTATTTATTTGCAGGTGATGATTTATGATCTGCGCTCATCATCTCCTCTTCGAGTGAAAGATCACATGTAAGTTATCAATCTAAGCTGTTACAGTTATAACAATGCTGTGTACTTTTATTTAATTTTTTATTGAAACTTGGCAAAATATAAACAGGTATGGAAGCCCCATATTGAATATCAAATGGCATCAAACTCTCAACTCTGAGAGGCCAAAGCTAATTACTACTGATAAGCATATTGTTCGGATTTGGGATCCAGAAACTGTAAGTGTGTATTTATAAATTATTTTAAGGACCATTTATTTAGTTGATTCGAGTATTACGCTAGTCTTCCACGCAGTAAGTATATATTTTTAGGATTTGTCTTGTACTTCATGAGTGATACTCTCTGGACCCAGAAATTGTTGACATATTTTGAAAGAACCATGCTGAGCTGATAATTTCAGAACTGTTTAGTGTTTACATTACTAAGACATAATCATATAAAAACATGGTTAAAAATTTGGTTGTTTCTATTGGTTTCAGGGGGAAGGAATGACCAGTATTGAACCAACTGCTGGAGCCATAAATGATATGTGTGTGTTGAGTGAAAGTGGACTGATGCTATTGGCTCTAGACACCAGTCAAATCCCTTCTTATTTCTTACCCTCCTTGGGACCTGCTCCAAAGTGGTGTTCGTACATCGAAAACTTAACAGTATGCCTCAAATATTACTACTATTACGTTAAATTTACACCTCAACTGTCTGTTATTTGGATCTTATCATAAACATGTGTATACGTAGGAAGAGTTGGAGGAGGATGCACAGACAACTATTTATGATGATTACAAATTTTTGACAAAAGAGGAGCTTGAGAAGTTGAATTTGACCAATTTAATCGGCACAAATCTGCTAAGGGCCTACATGCATGGGTTCTTTATCGATTACCGGCTGTATAAAAAGGTGATTTGTTTTGCTTAATTTTGGATACTACAAATTGTTGTGTTAATTTAATTATTTCTCTAATGTTTATTATTATCATAATTATTTATTTGTTTCAAAATATTGTATGTATTTACAGGCTCAGGCAGCGGCTAATCCAATGGTATATGAAGAGTATATAGAGAAACGGAAGCGAGAGAAGGAAGAACTGGAACGCAGTACCCGGATTACGGTTAGTATATTTTGCAATTGGCTTTTTTGATGATGAGTGTTTATTTACAAATTTGTTTGATTTTAAGCCTATGTTATATTTCAGATTAAGAAGAAACTTCCGAAGGTTAACCGTGTTCTTGCAAAACGTCTTCTAGAAGATGAGGAATTGGAAGCCACTAAAAAAGAAACTGATATTGTTGACACCAAAAAACCAAATAAGAAAAAGAAGGGACTGACTTCTGACGTTCTAGAAGATGAACGGTTCACATCATTGTTCAATAATGAGGTACGAGATACATTTTTTTTAAATTCTTAAATCTTTCTAGAATTAACATTTTTCTTAAGAGCAAATATATGAACTAAAATGACAAATAAGATGCCATATCTGTAATGCACATAAACGTCCTGCTATGGTTGCACAGGTCATTTGTTTGTACAATCAGTAATAATTGCAACTTGGCTGCTAAAATCGGTATATGTTGGTTGGTTTCTAGTTCGCGTCAAATTTGAAGTTGGTTGCTAAAATCTGGCTAATGAGGATAAAGCAACTGGTTTTAAATCAGTTGTTTACATAATTACATTGATAGTTTATCATAGGTCCTGTTATCATATAATGATCCTCTTTATGTCAGGACTTTGAAGTTGATGAAAACTCTCTCGAGTATCGGGCTTTGCATCCATTAGCCGCACCAGTGCAGCAATCTTTAGTGAAGGAACATTTTGAGCCTTTTATGGAAGAAGACGAGGATCAAAGTGATTCTGACGCATCAGAAGATCAGTCTTCAGGTGATGAACTTACAGAAAATAAGAGCAAAGATGGAAAGAAAAGTCATGCTCCAAGGTAATTATCATTTCCTACAGATGTTGACCTATTTACATATGAACGGGTCAATTTGGGCTCCTTTTATCTCTCGCACGTCAAACGGAGAAATTTATAAAAATTTCTTAAAAATGTGCAGATTGTATGAAGTGAAGGATGAAAGGCATGCAGAAGCATTTAGAAATCGCAAGTCACTCGCTAAAGAGGATGCACTGCCACTGGAAGAGAGAGTAAAAGCTTTAGAAAATAATAAAAGTTCAAATGGTTTCAACAAGGTTAAAGCGGGCCCCGGTGGGTCACGCGAGATTTCATTTATATCTAGAAGTAAGGGGAAGTACGTGGAAGATGACTATGATGATGATAACCCTCGTGAACAAAGAAGGGGAATACAGTCACTTGGGCTGAAGTCTGTTAGATCAGGGTTTCAGGGTAGGGGTCGTGGAGGGGGCAGAGGGCGGGGACGAGGCGGAAGAGGCAGAGGCAGAGGAAGGGGTCGGCGGTGAAATTAGTAGATGAGAAATGTATACGAGTGTGAGCAAATGTAATTTGTATACAAGAATCGCGAGTAAAAGAAGGGATGCATTTTTACAAGGTTAGATGAGGTGATTGTAGCTCTTGTTTTACTTTTCACATTTTTTGATGATTTTTTTTTGCTTACGTGGAATTTATGTTTAAGCAGTTATATAGATGCTGTGACTCGTGTGTGCTAGTCGCGGCATCTCCATAATCAAGACTTATGATTCTCATTGCTGCAAAAGCTTACAGGAACTGATTTGTAGCAACCTCTAGTTGTGGCATCTCAAATCCATATGCCCTTTAAAGATTACCTATTTAAAAAAAATGAAATTATACAGTGTCAAAACTAACAAGCTCAAACTCTCTTAAATTAAATAGAGTTAACTCGTTTACATCCCTAGCTCGAACTTTGCTTGTATATGCCGAATTACTTGGCTTTCTGTGCTTGTATCAAGTCATTAGAATGGTTATTTGCATTAACATGAAGTTGGATCATACATAAACACTTGCTACAAGGGTGCCACATGATGTTTCATCTTTCATTAACCTTAATAGTAAAATGAACACAAACAATATATCTAATTATGAAATGACCACATAAACAATATATCTAATTATGACATGAATACATAAACAATATATCTAATTATGAAATGAACACATAAACAATATATCTAATTATGAATTGGCGTGTTGGAAACATGATTAAGGAACTGATTAATCTTAATTAACCAGATTACATTTGGTCCTAATTATACTCAAGAATACATCTCATTTATGAGCTTTTTAACCTGCTTCTGCTTAAAAACAAGAATCTCCTTATTCCCAGAAACAGTACCCATGTGCTCTTTGTGATCTTTTCCTTTATCATTAGAAGCAATGCAGAACTTAACACGGTTTTTAGGATTTGGGCACGTAAACCTTTGAAGAATCCAAGAAATCCTTCCTTTTTCCATATAGCGTAGAGTGCACCTGATACTGTTTTCCTTGATCCTACTTCTGGGTCCTCGTCTGTATCTTCATCTGAATCCGCAGCCTGAATCATTACTTTGCATCTGCGTGTAGTACGTGTTTCGGTTTAACTTTTGTATATTTACAACTTGACTTTTGGGTCAAACAGATATGAACTCAACTACATTTTGACTTGAATCATTAGTTCTTTAGTCGGCTAATTTTATAAGATAACCAAATTTAGTCAATTTTTTTTAAAGTTTACCCTTTACCAGCTGTTTATTGGCTAGTAAAAGCCATGAAAGTTTCAACAGTTTCGTTGTACGGGTTACCAGGTCAGAATAGATGATGTGATATTAGCTTTGAGTCTTTTGACCATCTTGACTTTATTCTAACTATATCAAGGGAAATTCCATTACCTTTCACCAAGTTGACTTATCAGCTCTTTTTTTTCTTTTTCTAATTTTCTGGCCATAAAGAAGCTAATTACCAAAAACTCTCTTTCATTATGGAGATTGTAAAATTGTGGGGAGATGGTAACATTATTTTTTTATAACCGCGAGAACTCGTTGAAAAACTCACTGGACACAACAAATACGATCATGTAAAACGAGATGCGTGAGGCACCTAGCCTTCAAAGGGGTTAAATGCATTAAACTAGAGCAAGCTCGATTTGAACCACTTAGCACTAAGCCACCCTTTGAAGGTCAAGTTGGTAACATGTATGATATCAACTTTGAATTAGAATATATAATTTGACCCCAAAAGTCAACTTTGACATCAGATTTGTATAATATGCTCCACAAAGAAGAAGTTACCTGATAGCTGGGTATGTCAAGCAGGTAGCAGCACACTTTGAGGCTGCCCCTAACAAAAAAGCAGTTAGGGCAGAAAGAGACTGTGGGTTACCTACCTGTCCCTCCAACAGTCTTTGTTTCAATTGATCAAATGCAGTGTACTGCAAAAAGAAAAAAAAATTATTAGAAACATCATTGATTTATTCATTCATCAAGTAAATCATTTTTTTCTTGGGAATCCATTTACACAGTGCACCCTTCCGTCTTTCACAGGGGCAGGCAAATGTTACATCTAATACCCTTTTGGTTCAAATGATGAGGTTACGTTGACTTTTTAGGTCAAACACGCTGCTTTCCAAATCAGAAATTGTTAAGGATCATCTACTGTTTCTTAATATCTTTCTAATTATTTACCTGAATTGCTGGATTTATTGTAAGCAAAATTGATATGCCGAGTCCATCAAATGCCTCTCCCCATGTTCCCTCTGAAAGGGTCTTCCATAGCCCTTTGGACTTGCCAAACTCACTTGTTTGCATCCTCGATGCAGCTGTATCCAACGGCTGAAGAAACACCTCAAATTAATCGTCAGTCATAGGTAACAACCAATAATATGATTGTATATTCATGTTCATCATCATGTACATGCTTATATAGAGGTGGATACTTCGACCCATATGCTTATAATGAATCGCTTTATTTATTATCTCTATCAAGTCAAAGGGTAAACTCAAAAAGGGTTGACCAAAAAAACATGTCAAAAGAGTTGAAAATCACCCAAAGTGTATTTTAATGGGCAAAACGTTGTAAATCATTTTGTTCAAAAAATTACACCGACAAGATCATCACTTACAAAGAAGATTTAAAATATTGGACAAAAAATTCTTGGGTCAAACCAACCCAACGCGTACCAAAAAAATTACCTGTTACTCAACATGCCCATTTTTTCACGTGTAATGTATATCATAAGATGAACAAGTATGGTTGTGACTAACCTGGGTTACTGCAACGGTACAAGCGCCTGCAACAGCAGCAATAAGCAAGTTAGCTCTGGTTCCAATAGACTTATATCCAGACCTCTCAATGTACATCCTCCTAAAGAAGCTATACCCATAAAAGTATATGAATGATGATATAAACGACTGCAGGTTCTTCGTCCCTAGCCCTTGAAACAAAGAAAGAACCTGACGTTTGGAAATTGCTTCCCATAGAACATCAGAGAGGTTCCTGTTCAAAATATGAACAAGATAAGATTCACATAATATTAATATTCACCAGTCACCAATAATACAGTACAGGGTTTAGATATGAACGGTGCTGCTATACAAACACCACCCTCAACAGTGTACACCGATTTGCGTATCACATCATATAAGCCATGTAATGTGACTAATGTCATATGTGCGACTTTTTCGGTGTATATCTAGGGGTGTCAGCCGTGTCAAGTTGGTGGGTTAAATTAATGAACCCAAACACGACCCATATTGTATTTGTGTAAAAAACATCAACCCCAATCCGCACACACCTAAATTCGCGTAACCCAAACACGACTCGTTAATTTGTACATGTTAAAAGGGTTGGCGGGTAAAAATCAAGTTCTAAACATGTTAATCTGGTTGGTGGTTTCTTAAAAGTTTTTTAAACGGGTCATAAACATGTTAGTGAGTAGAGTTGTTTAACTAAATGGGTAAACAGGTGAACCCAAACACACCTGAGTAATAAAACAAGTCAACCTGAACACGACCCGTTTCTAAAACGCGTAATACCCACCAAAAACATGTTTTTTTTCCATGCCAGGTTCGTGTCATAAATTGTCACGCCTACTCATATAAGTCATTTCTTTGTCGGTCAAAACACATATACTGGCCATATGATATAGCAAAAATTTGTCAAACAAGCCGTATAAATTTGCCAATGGTCATCTCACTCGTTTCTTTGTCGGTCAAACACATCATACGGTCGTATGATCATGCCCCAATAAGACTAAACGCCCATTTTCGCACTAGCATACCGCCCACATGACCATTTTCACCTTATCATATGGCCCATATGGACCATACGGCTCATACAATCATGTCTAAACAATATTCTCAGTGGTTTTTTTTAGCACTGACCATATGAAATCAGCATCGAAATCACATATATCACAATCAGAAGTTCATCATGTTGATCAAATTTCAATCATACAAAAACCCAACTTCAATTCACATGTAAATCAGTATATCTATCTACCCACACCAGCAATTTCACAAAACAATCGAAGGCAACCTCAAATTCACTAATCAAACTATCAATCCACAAAACCCTCATAACAACTCCAAATCAAACCCCAAAATGGAACAAAATTGGTACTTAGAAACTGATAAACAAAATCAAAGGATACACAAAACAAAAGATAGATGAAACCAAAAATTGAAACAAGAACCTGTATTTTCTGAGATTGGGGGTACGCAATTCAGCTTGGTACTTGGTTTTGCAGGTATCCAAAGGGTACAAGATGGTGGTGCTCGCGAGAGACCCAATTGCCCCTGCTGTTGCATCTACTAACGATTCCATATCAAACCCACCCATTGATTGTTGATCTTATGCAGTTCTGATCAGCTTTTGTGCTGATTGATTGAAGAAATGTTCGA
>BJCN01142924.1:0-24259 GCA_018326445.1 Flaveria brownii
TTAAAAGCCCCTTATCCAATTCGATTAAAATTGATTGGAGGTTGGCTCAAAATCGAGTTGCAGGTCCGCGGTTTAGGAGGTGTTCGAAGGTGGTGTTGGAGCTTGTTTTGGATAAAATTCGCATTGGTGATCGATTTGAAATAGTTATAAGATCGTTCGTGCGTAGTTAATTTAATTAATTTAATCTGTAGTGCTTGATTTGGGTGGAAAAAGTGGCCGAAAAACATGGGGAAAAAGATTGTGGTGGGGTTCGAACGGGGAAGAAGGGGGGTGGGGTTGGGTGTTTCAAAAAGTTACAGAATTGGCCCCTGTGGTTTTGCTTTTATCATTTTATGTTAAAAGTTTGGTAATTAAGTTTTAAAAATGTCTTTAAGGCCCCCTATATTTATATAAATTGGACTTTAAAATTTTACAATTTATTATTATTATCATTATTATTATTATTATCATTATTATTATTGTTATTATTATTACGATTATTATTATTATTATTATTATTATTATTGTTATAAAAGATTAAACATCGTGAATTACGAGATGTTACAACAACGATATTGTTAGTTAAATAAATTATTAGTGTTTATTTTTCTTCTATTTACCGAAGCAGAGAGTCTATTTACTAGTTTAGATACATGATCAGAATTAATTTGCAAAATAATAAATTGCATTAATTAAAAGGTGATCAAAATATCCATTTATAGACACGTTTTAGGGTGTTTAGGGATTGTTTTTATTTATTGTTTAAGTGCTCATTGTTTTCTTAAAATCAAGCCCTTGATACGTTTGTTTATTTGTTTGTATGTTTTAGATAAAATAAAGAGTTTTAAGGAAATACTTGTACATATTTTACTGTAAACTCAATGGGCATTGATTATTACTTTCATTTGCTATTTCTCGTTTTTATAACTATCATTGTCATTAGAAAAAACCGTTCTAAAAAATAAATCATTGCAAAAAAAGACTAACTTGTTATGCGAAATATGAATGACCGGAAATTTAGACATTCATAATCTCCATGGTTAGAGCAGATGCTAAATATTGGATCACATAATATAAATGACCGATTATATTATTCGATTTTTAATACTTCAAGATTATCAGTTACGAGACTCGAACTCAAGGAACACCATTGACGATCATCTTTTAATAAAAAGTATTAATACCTAAACATCATAAATATATTAATATTAATTTATTTGTATATGTATAGTCAAGCATTCATGTCATATAAAACTTTTTCCCCCTGTCATAAAATGATGAAATTTCCTTTATCTATTTTAGTTCTACGAATAATAAGATCTATAAACTCAAAAGCAAATAATCGACCCCTTTTTATGTACTGTTTTATGATCATGAGTTTTTTTTGTTTATATTGAAATTTTTAAATGAAATAAATAAAAATAAACATTTTAATAACTAAAATATAATAAATTATGCAGCACTATAATATAATGAAATATAAGTTCAATTAAAGTGACTGACTAATAACGAATTGTAATTATTCTATAAAAGAGAGAATCAGGCTTAAAAAATTATAGATTAATAAAACATTAAAAACATATATAAAAAGAAACCAGAAAATCAAATTCTAAAAATATTTTAAAATTTTAAAAACATTACTTACGGTCATATGACTCATTACGACCCTCCAAAAACATTACATGCGGTAAATACGAACACGGGCAATAAAAAAACATGAATTAACTAGTTTGTTATTTTATATATCAATACGTCCCGTATTTTACAGGACGACTGTATTTAAATTACCCGAATAACAAAATAAATGTATCAATAACATATGCCTTAATATTAGAATACAAATTTTCAATATACCACACATCAATCGAAACAACATATCCTATTTCCTATTTAATAATTTCTTAATCTTACAATATTACAAATTTTAAAACAATATATCACATGACTAACATGAAATAAAAAAATATGATGCAATACTGTTGTTTCAATTGACATGTATTTCTCCCCACCTCACGTATAGTGCATAAAATATCTGATGTAATTATTATTATCATTATTATCATATCTCGTGATCTCTACAAAATCATATCGTATTTGACGACTCCTTATTAAACAAATTAATAAATTATAACGTCATTTTGTAATAAAATACTAAAACTTGTTGTTATTGGCCAACTAACAGTTATGGCGGTCTCTCTCTCCCTCTAAACATTTGGTAATACAGACAAAGAAAGAAAAACGAAAGTGTCGCACCAACTGCAATAATATTATTAACCAATCCACACTCAAACTCATCAAAATAATATTATAAAATAACATTGAATATGGGCGGAGATTCTTTACAGATCTATATATCTACATCCACTGCCAATTTCTCTCTCTCTCATCGATCCACAACATTTTTCTTCACCTTTCCGTCACAGGTCCGTGGTCAAATGCTCATCTTCTACATTAATTGTTATCATTATTGTCATTATTATTGTTATTGTTATTATTTCACATTCATGTGTTCAGATCTCTTGTATTGTGTAATGTGATTTGGTTTTTGTTCAAGTTGTTTTCAGTTTTTAGGGAGATTATTGATAGAAAGTGTGATCTGCGTTGTTTTTGGATGATATGATCGGAGATTAGTGTCGGAATGTTAGATATTTGAGTTATGAGTTTTGTGAATTCATGGAAGTCATTGATGAAACAATGATGGTGAATTTGAGGGGGAAAAGGGAGGGTTCAATTGCTTACTGTGCGATTTTGTTTGTATTGTTTTTATATCTCAAAAGTGTACTTTCTGCAACAAGCAATTTGGGCAAGTTCATGATGATTTACTTATTTGCTTGTTTATCCTTTAATGTGATTGAGATTTTATATGCTGAATCAACGTATTTGGATGTTTTTCTGTTGCAGGAATTGCTGAGGCGGAAAGATGATATGGCAAACCATCTTTATTGGCCTTATGTTTCAATTGATTATGGTGTTTGGTGGTAAATATCCGAAGAATATCTACATATGGCCTATGCCTGAATCAGTAGAGTACGGTAATAAAACTGTAATTATAAGCAAGGACTTTAATCTCAAGGTTGATGGGAGCAAATACAAGGATGAATCAGGCATACTGAAGGATGGATTCACTAGGTTACTTGATGTTGTTACATCAAATAATGTTATTGAATACAACTTTGGAAAAGTTGATCAATCTGTCCTTTTACAGGGGATCCATGTGGTTATCTTTTCGGAAAACGATGAGGTATTGTTGTTCATGAATATGGTGAATTGAAGTTGAGATTTGTTTATTGTATGTTGTATCTTGGCGATTTTGACTTTTTTCTTGATTCTGGTTTGGTTACTGATATTAGTTCTGTTCTGTGCAGTTGCAATATGGCGTAGATGAGTCCTACAAGTTGAATATTCATCCAAAAGGGAATCCGAATTATGCACATATTGAGGTTGGTTCCAATGACACTCTGATCAAGTTATAAGTTGTATGTATCTTTAAACCTGTGTACATTCATGTATATAAAGGTTTTTAATTGGATAAAGCTATATGCAGGCAGCTACTGTTTATGGAGCTCTACACGCGCTGCAGGTAACTCGTTATGTTACACACTTTTATGATTTCTTTTATCAGGATCTAGAAAGGTTTTGGTGGTGTTGATTTGTTAATTTTAATAGTAATAATATGACAGACATTCAGTCAATTGTGCCATTTTAACATTAACACAAGAAAGCTTATAGTTAGTCAGACACCAATAAGCATTACTGATCGACCACGTTTCTCATATCGAGGGCTCCTAATCGGTGAGATATTTTTTTCTTCTTTTCCTCTTCCTAAAGTTGTTTATTAATATTTTATAGGATAATTTCATTGACTTTTTGTCATCATATGGTTGTGAATTGGAGTTTTGGAATTTGGATACACTTTTTGGTGGACTGTCCCAAGGGCCAACTTTTAGTATTTTTATTTACATCTATTCAGCAAAGTACTTTTTCTATCTTTTTGGTTAACCTTTTTCCAACTCTAGTTGCTGTAAGCCTGTAATATTTTGTTATATTTTGAAAATTGTTGAAATACATACTGGACTAATGCATTATCAAGTCATAAACATCATTATTAGTATAATTATTGTTAACTAATATGATCATACTGAGTTTCTAGTGACAATGGTGCAGATACATCGCGACATTATCAGCCATTGCCTATGATTAAAAAGGTTATTGATTCTATGGCTTATGCAAAGCTGGTAAGTCTGCACTTGGGGCTTTACCCATACCTATTCTAAAATGCTGTATTTCTAATAGTCAACCTTGTCAGCGCTATCAAATTTAACCCCTAATCCCCTATACTATCAATTTTTCTCTTCATGAAATAAAACAAAATGAAATAGTGAAAATTTAGTAGACAATCTATGCTATCAACATTGTAGTTATCAGTCTTATAGTCTGACTCAGACTTGAAGATGTCCTATTCCTAGTATTTAGCACAAAAATAAATTGAAGAACTGAAAGAAGAAAACATGATTATGAACTCTTACATTTGATTCAATGCAGAATGTTCTGCACTGGCACATTGTAGATGAACAATCTTTCCCATTAGAGATACCTTCATTCCCCAAGCTGTGGAATGGTGCTTATTCCAGACCAGAACGCTACACGGTGGCTGCTGCAGCTGAAATTGTGAGGCAAGTAGATTATAATTTTTGATTTACATTAATTGAAGTATCTATTTCTCTAATATGAAATTGTTTGTTATATTTTACAGTTATGCTAAAAGAAGGGGGATTAATGTGCTTGCTGAGCTTGATGTTCCTGGACATGCTCGATCCTGGTAATCCTTATATATAATATATCCCCATCCTTTTTTTCTACATTCATTATGATTTTATTATGTTTGTACTACAATTCTGAGTACCAAAGAAGTTGAAAAACCCAACAATTATCATCATTAGGGGCATTGGTTACCCTGCATTATGGCCATCAAAGACCTGTCAGGAGCCACTTGATGTCAGCAATGATTTCACGTTTAAATTGATAGATGGAGTTCTCTCAGGTGCACCTGGTCTCCTTCAAAGCTTCATTGAGATTAATCTTTTTCTTGTAGGGATTCTAGACGATTAACTGATTTAAAATTAATTTTCTTGTTTCAGATTTCAGTAAGATTTTCAAGTACAGGTTTGTTCATTTGGGAGGTGATGAAGTTGACACCAGTAAGTTACTGATTTTCATGCTGCATCCTCTCATTCACATTGTTATGCAGCATATTTGAATTCTAGTATTAATAATAATTAAAATAAGACATAGCTATTACTTTTCAACCTTTTATAAGAATTAATAAACTTGTGCTATATAACTAATGGAGTTTTATATCTCAGGTTGCTGGAACTTAACTCCTCGTATAAGAAAATGGTAATCATTCTATCTGAATTTTTTTTTACCAACAAAAGTTACTTTCATCCTTTTTACCATCAAAAAAGGGCAAATGAATTATTTACACGAACCTTTTGTTTTACAGGTTAAAACAGAAGGGTCTAAATGAATCTACAGCTTACGAGTATTTCGTCTTGAAGGCACAAAAGATAGCTTTGTCTCATGGTTATGAAGTTATAAACTGGTGTGTCATACCTTCCTTTCAGTCTCCTTCTATCACACCTGTAGTCAAATTACATCCCAATTTTGGTATTTTTTTACAGGGAGGAAACCTTCAACCATTTTGGTAAAAAGTTGGACAGAAAAACAGTGGTCCATAACTGGTAATGCTTGTTTAACTTACATTGTTACAAACTATGGCCAAGATTAACTGTTTGTCCTCAATCTATTAATAGGCTCGGGGGTGGTGTTGCTGAGCAAGTTGTTAAAGCTGGTTTAAGGTGCATTGTAAGCAACCAAGACAAGTGGTATCTGGATCACTTGGATAATGATTGGCAAACAGTTTATATGAACGAACCCCTTGCAAATATTACAAAACCCGAGCAACAAAAGTTAGTTATTGGTGGTGAAGTATGTGCGTGGGGTGAAACTATTGACGGGTCGGACATTGAACAGACCATATGGCCACGCGCTGCAGCAGCTGCAGGTACGTGAACTTCATTTCACATCATCACAATTCATCTATTTTGGGAAAATTTATGATCGCGCTCTTACAAATGTTATGTTATTGACATTTCTCTTATGTTTTATGTTCTTTGCACACAGAGAGGCTGTGGACAAATTTTGACAAACTTGCTAAAGACCCAAATGATGTGATCTCAAGGATATCAAACTTTAGGTGTCTATTAAATCAAAGAGGAGTTGCAGCTGCTCCGTTGGACGGGCCGGGTCGTGCTGCGCCAATCGGGCCGGGTTCATGTTATGTTCAGTAGTCAGATGAAAGTGGATTCCTTTAATAATCAGTGCAAAAATGCCAATTCTGTCGATAATTTCACAAATAAAGTTGGTAAGTTATATGACACATTGGGTGTCTGAAGCTGTGTCAATCATTTTAATGAAATTATAAGCTAAATACTGTCCACTTATTGCTTATAAATTGATCAATTGCTTTCGTATTTATGAGCTTCCTAACAAATATCAATTTAAGGGATAGACATAACCATATCATACACAATATGGACATTTACTCCCTTAAACACATGTGTGAACAATAAGAAAAACAGATGGTGTAAATGTCAAAGTTATTGAATTATTGTATCAGGTCAAAACTCAAAAATGTCAAACGCAATCATTTAGTGGATTTGGTTGACCAATCGGCTTAAAATATCAACGATGTTGTAAACTTGTAATGTTTTTCTTCCTATAAGAAAGTATTGTATTTAGTGATTCAGAAATTCATCTTTTCTTCTAACAAGCTTACGTTTTATCATAAAAATACTGTTTTCTTTTATATATATAAAAACACACGGGCTTAAATATAATTATTACTTGCTTCAAGTAAGATAAAACATATCATAAAATTATCTAAGCTTATTTTGTAAAATTGCATAGATTTTTCTAGTAAACATAAAATTCAAGTTATTATCAAACATTAACATGATACGTTTAAAAATAATTATATTTGTTTTATTATATTTTTAGTTAATACTTTAACATTTCAATCATTTCTCATTCATATTGCTTTATTGTTTTTCTTTATAATTGTATTGATTCAACCAACACATACGTTTCTACCAAGTATAAAAGGGTGAAGGGTGTGGAGGTGGGGTGGGAGCGGCCCCACTGAAAGGTGGCCGGGGTCACCACCTTACCCCCACCTCACCTTCGGGTCCGATGAAAGCCGGTAATAACAGGTGAGGTAACCTGCTTTCTGCACCTCAAAATCAAAATAGGAAAACTAGAGTTCATCAAACCTATGAAAATGAAGCTCAAATGAGCCATAGGAAGGATGAAAACTTTAAAAGAGGTGTAGGGACTATAGACTTTTCAACTATTGATTGAATCAAATCAATAGTAAAGACTTATATGATGTCATGATCGTAACTAATAAAAAGTTAAATATAACTAGAAGGGCTAAAAAAGAATAAAGTTAAATATGGTTAGAAGGGTATGGTTTTTAATTGATGATAATCTTGCTATATCCAAAAAGATTAACTTTTAAACGGATGTGTTGTGCCGTTAATTGTTATAGCAATGCAGCTAATCCCACATCTAAAAGAATATGATGCGATGTTGATTAAACGATACATATTACCGTTAACCAAAGCTCTTAGTCTGGTTAACAAGAAAAGTTTCATGATTATCTTAGAGGTGGAGGGGGTTAGTGCCTTCGATTAAAAAACAGTTTTAAGTTGTTGGTCAATGGTCACTAATAATTTATCATACTGCACCTAGGTGGTTAACCGACTTAAAGTAGTTGGCAACTTACGGTCAAAAATTCTTTTTTTTATTATTATCATTTTAATATCACGTTCAACTGATCACGCATATTCTCAAGTGCCACTCCTAACAATCATCAACACACAACTCATAACACACATTCTCAACAGTAGTCAACAAACATAGATTATTAAAACAAATCCAAGCAATCATAACTTTTTGACAAATGACAGCAGCTAAAACATGGTTAAAAGCAGAGACAGAAAACTTCAAGTTTCGACACACTGATTAACGAGAAAACAGAAGATAGGCGGATACAAGACGGTCCATTCGTCTAATCTTCCTCCTCTGCCTCTTCCAGCCACTTAACAAATGGCTCCAACGCCTTCACAAAGCTTTGCCTGCATCAGCGTAAAACAAGAACACAACACATTCAATATAATCTAAATTTTTGTTATTTTTGTTTCAATCTTTATGATAGATTAAGAGGGTTTGATGTATACTTTTGCATAGAGCTATATTACCTTCCTTTTGGGTTGGTTCCTTTACGGAACCAATGAAGTATAGTGTCTTCTGCGAGAACATCTTGATCATAAAGAGACCTCACAATTTCAGGGAACAATTTCATCAACTTTGTGTCTTCGTAACATTGCACTTGAACCTTGTAAAGCAGTTCTAGCTCAAGCTTCCCACTTGTGCAGAATGTGTTCAATAACTTTGCCCATGTTTTCACCTGCACAAACCCAAAATCATCATATTAAAACCTATAAAAAATGACACCTCTGCTTTTTTTTATTGCAAGATTTTGTTATATTTTACCTGTCGGAGAGCCAGGTTAACATTCTGTTGTTGGTTCTTTCCTGACCATTGAACGGCATCCATCAAAACATCCCAGAGAATCCTCACAACCTCAATTTCTGGCAGTTTACCGTCTTTAACATGTTGTTTCACCGTTTCTATCACTTCAGAGAGATCAGCTTCCTCTGATATCTGTGTTGTTAATGCAGATTTCATTTCTTTCACCTTCACCTCAAAGATCTTCTTGTCATTATATTCAACCAAAGAAGCCAATCCTGCCTTACTGCAGTTTTAACATTACAAATAAATTCTCACCCATGATGACCCTCTATAAGAAAAGGAAAAAAAATAAAACCTTGAACTTACGTGAAATGCTCAGAGAAAGCTTCAGCAGATCGTTTCCCAGACGGAAAGAAATCAAGCAAATTGTCCTCCATTTTGCCGCGTTTCAAAATGGAAATGAGATCATCAAGGCTGTTATCAATCAGATATTCCTTGAAGAAATCTGTTATAAATGTGAGAACCAGCCCTTTTCCAACTAGGTTATCCTTAAGAAGTGGCTGGAAGACAGTCTCTGGTGGCAGACCAGAGAGCTTCTGAGAAAAAGCAAGTGCTGTAAAAATTGCCAGCTTATTTCGTTCATTTTCCTCGAAGAACTCGAGTGACTGAAGAAATCGTCGCATGACATTTTCAAGATCTTTTATTAGAAAAGGCCTTCGCCTCAAAATCTTCTGAATGTAGATTACAGATGGCAGAATCAGTTCACGTTTAGCCTCACAGTCTAATATGGAGTACGGGTGGCGCTCCCCCTCATCAGGCTTAGTTGTTCCAGGTTGAGTACGCCCTCCGGTGAAGACAACCTGAAAAACGGTAAGATACATGCTTAAATTATAATTGAAGAACTTGAGTCAAACAGACTACAAAGAAAGAAATGAAGTTTGGATTCTTGCCTCGAAGAAGGTGTCACCATATCTATTGAAGTTAAGGTCTGAAGATTCAATGCTCTTAGCAATTAGTTCCTACAATTGAATAGATGTTTTATGAAGTTCTGATGTTGGAATAGTGTAAACAGTATGACAATAGAATCAAGCATACAAAACAGTTATTGTGTTAATAAATAATTTAATGTAATACCAGATCACCAGCATTATCCAAGTAAATCTGGACCACTGCATCCGCAAATGCTGCAGGGTCCAAAGGGGCTGCAATATTCCGTTTGCGGGTCTTGATCCGCTGTCCACTATAAATGCAGATGAAGATGGTTAAATAACAGAGAACATAGGAGTTAACATGTCACCCATTTTACTTGTAATGATACATGCAAAAAACATAAGAGATATATATATTTGTGCATTAAAAAAAACTTAATATATTTGTACAACTATCATCCACATCTATGTGCCATCATGTCAATCATGAATTAACACATTTGGTCCCATTAACGACAGGTCCACTACAAAAACAGGGAGAGAAGTTTGGCATTTAGGCTGTAGCACTTTAACTTTAAACTGGAAGCTGACATAAAAGTGGTAAAGTAGACACTATGAGTTCGGTGAAATCACATGTTTCGTATGTTATTTGAATTTGTTGAAGTTTTTAGAATTTATTTTATCTTCTTCCTTGTATTCATCCTCCAACATTACAAATTTATATCTCCAACAAGAAAATAATAAAACAAATTGCAGGCGCACCTTCTCAAATCCATCATTTAAGAGTCAAGAGTATCAATAGCTACTTTGATATTAAAAGCACCAAAATCAAAACCATAAACTTGTATTAAGAGTTTAAGAGATTGGTGAAGCACTGTTAAAAATTATCAATGATGTAAAAAGAACACTGGGGACCTTAATAAACCAAGATGACAATGAGAATCTTCAGGTCTATTCAAGATGACAATGACAGTTAAAAAAGCAAAACAAATAAGAAAAAATTCAAGATTTCAACTCATATTAAGATTGATATAGGACATTTTTTAAAATAAAAAAGGAAACCACCAGCTGACTGCATGAGGTTATTACTTGCCTGCTAACAAATTAAATCACTTCATAAGGCTGACGAACCCAGTTCATTACATAGGCTAAGAAGATCATTACCATATCATTCCCCTCCATATCAGATTAATAAAGATTGCATCTTGTCCCAAAATAATCAATAAAGCACAAAAATAAAATGCGAGCAGAAAATCTATAAACTAAAACATTGACCCACCAAGATTAGTCAAATGACTCAAATCAATCTAATAACGAAATAAGTTGCATAGACAACTGCTGAGAAAATAAAAGTACCAACAATAGGGCCACACCATCAGGATCGTTATTATAAGAGGGGAAAGTCAAAATTGCATTAATGATCAAGCACACTCAAAAAGTCATGTATCTATCAACTATTAACAAGACAACAAAATTTTAAAGATGTCTAAATAGCATATCCAACAATCAAAACAACAAAATCTTAAAAATGTTATCGTTCATATCAGCAACACTTACCCGAGAGTGGGCTTCTCCTTCGAGCTGCAGAAACACAAAACCAAACATCAAACAAGATCCAAACATACAAAACACAAAAGATCGAAAGAATCACCAAATTAAAGAAAACCCATGTTCAAGATACGTAAATCGCCTGACTTCTCAAAAGATTTAAACCTTTATACACATAAATAAAACACACAATCGAATCTCGAAACCCTTAACTTTCCGTTCCCACCTAGAAACAATCACCGGATATCAAAAAAGCTTGAGTTTTTTTAAAAGAATTGAATCAAAAGAACGAAAGAACAGATCTGAAATCTATGAAAGGGGCGACAAGATCCAAAAAAGATGAATAATTTATGTATAATAATGTTTCGAATTGATGAAAGATTAAAGAAAGGGTTGTTAAAGAATCGATACCTCATAAACCAAGACTGAGTTGAATCGGAGAACGGGCGAGTCTCTCCGGCGATTAGGGATCGGAGAAAGGAGAGAGAGGAGGGAGAGAGGGAGGAGAAGGCGAAGGTGGATTTGTGGAGATATTTATTGGGGTTGTAAAGTACTGAGTTACAAACTCATCCCCCAAGTTCACTTTTTTATTATTGTTATTATTTTTTAGATGCAATGTTTAATTTTAATTCATGAAAGAGGTTTAAATACAAACCGTATTTTATTATAAAGTGTAAAAAGATAAAGATTCATAAAAAAAGTTATACCTCGTGATTTAAGTTGAATTTTAAAAATAATAATTTTGAGCTTTTTTTCTCCTAGCCGTCTTCGCTAAGAAAAAAATAAAAAAAATTAAAAAAATAAAAAAATTAACGTTTTTTTATTGTGTCATTTATGAAGACACGATGACGTCATTGTGTCGTTATAAAAGACACAGTGATTTTTTTTCCGAAAGAGGACGACGAGATGAACAGAGACTCCGAAATACTTTTTTGAAATTCGATTTAGATTGTGAGACATAATATTTTTTTCATCTTTTTAGCCTCATTGTGTGTTCTCACACTTTGTAGTAAAAATACACTTTGTATAATAACATCACTTTTAATTGATTTATGTTCGTGATTTCGCTTTTTAGGTCGGTCAATAGCATACTTTTTCTTTTCTCTTTTCCATTATTTTAGATGGTTTTAGTTTTGAACAAATTGTTATATAACATATAAACTTTTTATGATCTTTTATTCTGAAAAATTGTCACAAATTTTACTATGATAACTAGAAAAAGCTTTATATAAGCATCTTGATTCTTCATCACCTGGTTTTGATTGAACTTGTATGTATTGTAATTTATTAATGAAGTGTTAGAAGAAAGAATGGTAAAATTTGGGATGGCACACATGTTGACTTGTGACTGTTTACTTCGTTAGTAATCAATAGGTACATTGACTTAATAAATGTGGATCAATCATTATGAATAAAAACGTTAAAAGGTACGATAGTGATAATTTGATAGTGTGAAGTTCTATTCGTTGATTATCTCTTCTAATAATTGTTAGTGTTGTTGACGAAGACTCGTTAGATGTATAGCTGTAGTATGTGTTTAAAGTTTCGAGAGACTGGAGTACATGGAGTACAAGAAAGCTAAAGCTTAAGAAATTTGGTGCGCTAAGTGTTGAAGTATCAAGGGTTGTAGCTATGTTACTTGATTCTAATTGGAGTATATGACTTTTTTTCTATATCTCATTCTCTAAGTGGCATTTATAAATATTCAAAGGAGACGGAAGGCTTTTATGGCCATCTTCATTATAAACCAACTAGGATTGATGTACAACAAAAAGAGTGTTAAGCCCTTAGACTTGACTGCCTTGTTTGAAGAACGGTTTTTAAATCAAGTGGCATTCATGATTGAATTGGCACGTAGTTTATAGTCATGTCTTCATTCTTTTTTTTAGATAAGGTTTTAATCATTGTCTTATGTTAAGAACTAATATGTCCATCTATCCTAAATCAACCTCTTCTTCGTTTTTTTCTTTTTGATTTATCGTATTCATTAGTCGTGTTGTTGATCTTGTTATGTCTCATATTACAATATTGAGTTCGTCCTTATTTACTCTGTTATTTTGTTAGTTCGAGTTCATATTCTGACTTTTTGAGTATAAACATCTTGGTTTGGGTTGAATAATAGTTGGACTATCATTTGTGACAATAAATAACTAGTATGAACAGATATAAATAGGGCTTGGTTATTTGGACACCCTAATATTTTAAATCAACATCAAAAAATTTATATACGGGACGTATAACCCATCTGACAGCCACCTGAATTTTTCCTCGTAGTCAGTGTCAAAATTTGCTATAGGCGTCATATAGCCATATATGTGTCGTATAGGGGGGGGGGGTCGTATAGGGCTATATGGGGCGTATAGCTCTCTGACAGCCCCCCTGAATTTTCCTATTTTTTAGTGTATTCAACCCTATACGCCACGTATGGATCCATACACGGCGTATACGGGGTGTCGATTTATCTGGGTGTGTGTCTCTATACTAGGACCCTATAAATATCGTAGTTGTTGAATCAAGATTTCATGCAGTTATTGCGAGGGAGTGCGTGTAAGAGAAATGTCTCATTGGTGGTTGTAGATCTATTTCACGTCCTTCCTCGTAGGTGTCAAGAGCGCACACGACTTTATGTTACATGCAACAACTAAGTAGAATATTCAAATATGAAACATAGTTTTAGACATGGAAACCTTTATCATGGGGGCGTTAGGATAAACTGATTAGAAGTGGATGCGGTCGAGCCATTTCACTCCACTCACGACTGGGAAAAAAAAGGTCGTATCTGATACTAGATCCGGGTTTCACCGAGAACAAGCTAAGACTTTGTTTGTTGTTTGTGTGGTGGGTTGCGATTGTTATATGATCAAAGTTGTATCGTAAAGAATATTCAAACTAGCACGAAAAAGAAACAACAACAACAAAAAAGAAACAAATTGTGTTTTGTAACTATTATATGGTCAATGTTGCTACTAGCAACACCATCACCACAAGAAGTGCCCTCGCCAGTCACTAGTGATTTAGTAGTGGGCTAAATGATGTTTCTTCATCCACCGTTGACGGACATAGAAAAAACCAAATGTTCCAATAAGTGGGGAAAAATAAATCATTATAAAATTTTAATTTTTAGATAATATGTAATTATTACTCTAGAAAATAAATTTATAAAAATATTTAAAACAAGTGTTAAAGACACGTGCTATGCCATAAACCAAAATTGTTTTTCAAGATGGGTCGTGCTAGGATTTATTCCTACTTACAACTGAACGGGAACCGCACAATCTCACCCAAGGTGGGTAGGTGGTCTCACGTTCAAAACTGACGGAGACAAACTGATGTACAAACAAGTAATCGAAAACATACCAGCCTAGTGTCTAAAAGTTCTAAATACGTAATAGACATTATCGTATGGACCTGTAACAGGTCAGTAATTCAATTAAATCTAATAAAAAGATTCTAAGCATACAAATGAAATCAACAAATTATATATCCATAGAAGAATGTGGTGTAATCTTTATGAATCTCGTAAACGCCTGTCTACACACCCCTCCAACAACGCGTTGCATTCATCATCTTCTTCTCAACTTCAGGTGCCATCAATCACCCCACTCTTTCTTATCCTAAACATCACTCATGCAACAATCTTCAATACCTCCATCTCTGCCAACATTATCATGAAAACCCCTATTTCAGGTTAAAATCCGCACCTCTAGCTCCATAAACTCCAAAATTTCCATCATCCCCAATTCGGAAGTATGATTCACTGCTATTTCATTGATTCTAAAGCGTAAGCATAGTCAAGCGAGTACGATTATTAGATACGTGTAAAGTGGTCGTTTCGTTTTGAGTTTACTAGGGTTGAACATTGATAACGGAATTGATTGAGAAAACATGGATGTGGATTATAGTGGAGAAGTGGGGTGTCTAGACCCTGAATTGTTGCAGCTGAATGAAGTGTCTCCTTTGGCTATTAAGTCAAATCCGTATGTTGCTGAGAAGTTGTTCGAGCAATGGCTTTCGCTCCCTGAAACCACTCCACTGGTAAGTGCTATTAAGTATTGTTCATGGTTTATACTGTCACTTTAATGCATGTGTATCATCAGTTATTGCTGATTTTGTTGCTTTCTGCAAGATGTTGCTAGATCATAATGGTAACATGGTAGCTGATAAGTGGTGAAATGGTTGCCCCTCGTCTGTCTATAGTTTATTTTGGTTAAACTAGGGTTCTTATTGATGGGTTACATGGTACACAGGTAGACATTGACATGGTGATTGGTTGCATTTGATTAATTTGTGTATGTGAAAGAGCCGCTTAATTGGGAGAGTACTAGCATAAATATGCAATTTGAGTTGAAATAAGGTGGGATAGTTAACCAGTGTTTGGAATTGATTATGGATAGGGCACGTGTAATCCAAACACTGTTTGATATTCGTTTTCTTGGTTATTTAGTAATGTGTGGATAGTGTCAACATACATCATTCCGCAGCAGAAGTTATTTGGAAACATGTGGTTTATCTGGTCGATAGTTTAGCATATCAAACCACGCTATCTCTCGGTAAATAGGTTTAAATGGTTACATTATAGTTGCCATTGTGTTTTTCCCTTTGGTCACGTAATTAATTATCATGCTTGGTGGTAATTATGTTGATGTACGCTCAAATGTTGGTTTATGCTTAGTGATATTATGGAAGGTAGCAGATGTCATTCCTTGTATTACTCCTTTTGGATTGCTTTGTTGTTTCACAGTCACTGGTTTTAGTCTGTTCAATATATGGGCGGACCATTGATGGTATATTCTCTTTGAATACAGGTTAAATCTTTGCTCAACAATGCTAAGGCGGGTGTTCCATTGAATGTGTCTGGATCAACTAACAGCCCAAAGGCAACATCTGGCAATGCGATTCCTTCCATGTTTCAAGCTGGCAGCACACCTCCGCTCTCACCAAGAAGTTCATCTAGTTCTCCTCGTATTTCGAAACAAAGAGCGGGCCCGTCTGTTTTGGGTTCTCCTTTGAGATTGATTAGTGAGCCAGCAAAAGAGTTAATACCTCAGGTTTGTCGGAAAAAGTCAACATAGTTAAAAACTATAATTTTTTGTATGTGCCATAATCCTTTTTGCTAGTTAACTGGCTCAATTTCTATATACGATAAAGTGCTTGTGCTCTTGTTTTGACTCCAAATACATGCAATGGCTGCAGTTTTACTTTCAGAATGGCCGTCCACCCCCAAATGAAATAAAGGAGCGATGTTTATTGCAATGCAGGCAGTTTTTCTATGGCCATGTAGAAGGTCTACAATTGCACGGTGATTCGTCTACCTAATTTTTGTTATACATATAATACTATGAACTATAAGTTGTTCTAATATTGTATTTAATGGTTAGAATTCAAGCTAGTTACAAAGGAAATCTGCAAGTTGCCATCGTTTTTCTCTACTGCTCTTTTCAAAAGGATTGACATTAATGACACTGGCCTTGTCACCAGGTATATTCTTTTCTTTTTATAACCAGTTATTTGGAGATCCATATTATAGGCTGATGTGGTTTGTATCATCAATCATGCGTGGTATACATGATCGTAGCCCTCCTCCCCCTTTCCTTCAGAGCATCTTAGCGTTCATTTATTCTGAAACTTTTTTTTGTGACTAGTAGTTGCTAACTTTATGTCTCCCTTTTTAAAATCTCTTTCTACAATATGTCTATGTGTTTGTAGTGTGTAATATATATATGTGTGTGTTCTTTAAGCCTTGGTACAAATGTATGGCAGAGAGAAAATTGAAAAATAATAAGCATGCTAAATATATAGCCCACATGTTCGTACTTGGGTGGTGGCTCCTTATTGAGTCACGCTTTGCTCGGAGTAACTATTATTCTTGTTTATTATTTTAATATAATGAATTATAGGCAGTTAGGCACAAAAGTGAAAAGAAAATGACGATGCAATTTAGATTACATGACTTGATATATCAACTTCTACTTGGCATAAACACTAAATAGAGGATTTAATATAAATTTATAATACTCGAAATGTTACCCATGTTAGTGATTATGCATATTCTTTGTCATCGTTGTCGTAGTAATTAAGTAATTGGTGATAAATGATGTTTATTTTAAAGGAAGTGCACACTTGTAAATCACTAGTTTATTCCACGACCTTTAGAGGGAAAAAAGTTAGCTTGGTAGTGGAGTATAGAAGTCGTATGTTTGGTCATGAGTTTTGATGTCCATATGCTAATTTAATGGATTACAGGAGAATTTTCAATTCTTAGAGGACTATGTTTCTATCTGATTAATCAATTAGTGATTTTTGTTTACTATGCTCCATAGATCATTTATGGTTTGAGCGGCCATTTAATCTTCTAACCAGCGTTGCATTTTGTGCAAGTGTGCAACAGAGCTGCCTCCTCTTCAAAGTTCAGACACTGATGCCTACTGGGCACAATAATAGAAATTGGTTCTTCTGGGTTGCTTTTTTGTATGATTTGATACCATAAGGATATTATGTTGGAACATGTTATTACTTATCCACTATCACTAATATATATCATATAACATAATCGTTATTGCTTGTGATTGATGTTCTGACATTTAGCTTTTATTTTTTTATAAATTTGTCTTAAACATGCTTGCAGGGATGCATTTGTTGACTATTGGGTTCATAGCAACATGCTGACTAAAGATATAGCTACCCAGATATTTACAATATTGAAGCAGCCTGATTTGAGATATCTAACTCATGTATTCCTCCTTACTTAAACCCCATATTTGTCTCAAAGGGATATGAAACCTTCCTACCCAAGCTGATGTTACAATGTGAATTTCAAGTCTGAATTTAGCATGCTTTATCTTTTTCTTGAATGCCAGAAATTTTATTTTTGTCATCTCTACTTCTGGAGTGAAGGGATCCACAGTGCAAAATGTACCATCAGCTATAAGTTTTTTGTATACTTGTACTTGGTATTAGTTTAACGAGTTTTCCATATTTTGTTGTGGTGGTTAAAAACATTGAAATAGGAGGATTTCAAACCCATACTTCGGGAACTTTTGGCAACTCATCCAGGTCTGGAGTTCCTACTAAGCACACCTGAATTTCAGGAGAGATACGGTATGCTCTTATTCATAATTTTTACCCATATCAGAAAAGTGGAAAAGGGATGATAACATGCTTATTATGTTGTTTTTTAATTTGGTGTGCATCTGCACTGAGTCCTCCCTGACACCCATAAAACACTTTAAAAGTTCTGTTGATTAGTGTCAGTAAATCTTTTAGAAGAATGGAAAATATTGCATGTAATTGATGTAGGAAGTTCTTTCAAAGAGTGATTTTGGTCTCTTCGTGATTTTTTCTTGTGCGTTTTAAGTAAATTAGATTTTTCATGCTTGAAGTTTACCCTAAATTTCACTTTTTGTCCTTAAACTAAGGAAATAACAAAAAACGTCCTTCTTGATTATATATTGTCTCAGTTTAAGTTCTTTTCACTTTTCGTTCTCACACTGTTCATCCTTTAAGTTGACCTCATTAAAAAGCGTCCTTTATTTAGTGAAAAGGACTTCAAATGTGACAAAATACAAGCAAAAGGACGTTTTTTGGCTATATCCTCGTTTTTTAATGCAATTTTAGTTTTGCTGCTTAAGTTCCACATCAGGTTGAAATGTCTTATCTGCTCTAATCACATAAGTTCTGGTAGGGATCTTGTGGAGGTAGTGAATTACAGCAAAACAAATGAATACATTATATGTAAAGACTAGATCCATAATAGATATTGACATACTATAGTTTTACTCTTGAATTATCTCATAAAAGAATTGATGTTACAAGGTAGGACAGGAACCCTGTTTATCAGTGTTTACATGCAACTTTTTGGAAGCATATAAATATTAGCACGTCACTCATCTTAAAGTACGTGTAAAGAAGTAATCATATACTATATAGTGGCACCTTTGTGTGCAATGGATCTATGTACTCCACCGATATACTTGCCTACACATGTATGCATGTATATATATATGTGTGTGTGTATCAATATATGGATCTAGGTACATATCTCATGTCTGTTTATATGCTTCTTGAGTGATTGATTAGAAATGGAAAGAGTGAAAGACAGAATGCATTGTCATCATGGTTTAATATGTACTATATATGATATAGAAATAAATGAGTTGTTTTTTATTGTTTAATATCACTGTAGCTGATATCTTCTGGGGAGAAGTCTGAAACTAGTCTCCATGTACATGATGCATTTGTAGTTCAAACTTTTACACTGTATATGTTGATTGTTTTTTCCTTGTATGTACCTATTATGTAGCTACCATTAATTATTTATTATGTTCTTTATATAATTGAACTGACTTGAAGAAACCATATTGAATTAGTTGCTAACTTATTATTTAATTGCGTCTGCCAGCTGAAACGGTAATATACAGGATATTTTACTACGTAAATAGAGCAGGAAATGGTAGGCTAACCCTGAGGGAGCTGAAACGTGGAAATTTAATTGCTGCAATGCTACATGCAGATGAAGAAGAGGACATAAACAAAGTTCTGAGGTAATATCTTTTGTTACTGTTGGTGCAATCACAGGTGAAAATATAACCATACTTATATTGACATCGTATATATCCACAGATATTTCTCTTACGAGCACTTCTATGTGATATATTGCAAATTTTGGGAGCTGGACACGGATCATGATTTTTTGATTGATAAAGAGAACCTTATAAGATATGGCAATCATGCATTGACCTACAGAATCGTTGATAGAATATTTTCCCAGGTTTGGAATACCTCTATCTGTTCTGCTCTGAAGAATAATAAAATATTCTAGTTTTTAGATATCATAAATATCCCCTTCTAAACTTGCAAAATTACATATTTTCTCAAAACACAAGTTTTCAATGCGTAATGTAGAACTCTTTAAGCATGATTTAGGGAAATACGTAATGTTGCAAGTTTAGAGGGAGATATATGAAACTGCCTCTAATAAATTTGGTTCGACTCTAATCTAAATTCTGACCCGCCAGGTTCCTAGAAAGTTCACCAGTAAGGTTGAAGGAAAAATGGGATATGAAGATTTTGTTTACTTCATTTTAGCTGAAGAGGATAAATCATCCGAGCCAAGCCTCGAGTACTGGTATGACGGTGATATACTTACATATATATTCTTTTAGTGTCTTAATTTTTAGGTTCTTTATCTTCAGTTTTTTTAACATGCGATCATTTTCATCCTTGACACAAGAAAGAACAATATTCTATTCAGGTTCAAGTGTTTAGATTTGGACGGAAATGGAGTGCTGA
Organism: Flaveria brownii; assembly: GCA_018326445.1. NCBI lineage: Eukaryota > Viridiplantae > Streptophyta > Magnoliopsida > Asterales > Asteraceae > Flaveria > Flaveria brownii. The sequence continues at coordinate 20,340 of BJCN01142924.1, forward strand.
CAAAAAATGAAATGCAATTTTTCTATGAAGAGCAGTTGCATCGCATGGAATGCATGGCTCAAGAGCCTGTTCTTTTTGAGGACATATTATGTCAGATAGCTGACATGATTGGACCAAAGGTACTTTGTTTTCCTCATCTAATTTGATATGTTTTTAAACTATTGATCTTTCATTAGCATGCATTAGGGTTCCTCTTTATATATATATATATTCCTAACCTATATTGTATATCCTTGCAGGATGAAGGGTATTTTACTCTTCGTGACTTAAAAGGAAGCAAACTTTCTGGCAGTGTTTTTAATATCTTGTTTAATCTTAACAAGTTTATGGCTTATGAAAGTCGTGATCCATTCCTCATTCGTCAGGTTTCATATCCCTTCGCATAAGTCTATAACAATAGTAATTGCAAACCATTTTTTTTTATATTTAAAAAAGAACAGTAAAACTTTATTTATAAACAGGAACGTGAGAATCCTACATTGACGGAATGGGACCGGTTTGCACATAGGGAGTACATTAGGCTTTCAATGGAGGAAGATGCTGAAGATGCCTCTAATGGTAGTGCAGATGTATGGGATGAATCTCTTGAAGCCCCCTTCTAGTTACTAATCGAGGTATTTTATGGTATCAAAGTATTATATTTTAATCAAATCCCCATCAGTAACCAGTCATGCTTAAAATCATCTTTTACCACAGACTAGTGTAAACATTCTTTAATTAAGCCATGGGGGTCATGGGCGCCCAACAGAAGGCTGCAAAGTTTTTTGACCTGTCACCAACTCTGATCAAAGCCGAAATCACACTATAAATCTGCTCTTATCAACAGCTAAAAAGTCTGATCTTCCAGCTGTGAAAAGTGTTTACCAGTTTCGAAGATCAAGTCACTCAGATTCTCAGGTGATTTTGTTAGAAGCACTTGCGTGCTTGAAACATTTTGCTTTTAATCAGTCTTGAGAAACTGCTTTAATTTCTTTTAAAAAATTTGTTATGTTCATATCATCTTCAGAAATATGTGTGCAGTAAGTAGGCATAGGTTGGTTGGTGAGGTTACTAGTTATGTCTTTGATGTAGTTTTGACCTTTTAATTTTCACACCCCTTGGGCATATTTGTTTTGCTTCTGTTTTTCAGTTGGTGATTTGACTTTTTAAGTTTTTCTTTAGCAAAATCTAACAGTGTGTGCGCATTTAAAACATTCTGTTTGTTCTATATTTTATTGTTTAAAAAATATTATACAACAATTCTTATCATAGAAATCATGTTAGATTATGCACATACATTGTCTACACATATATCATTTTCTTCTACAACTTATGTTTCAAGTCTTTAGCAAAATCAGCAGTTTGTAATTTTTTCTACTCAATTTTTATTTTGTTATTTGTGGATTCCTCTTGGTTTGTTGGATCAAGCTTTAAACTTTAGAACTACTGATCTAAGAACACCTTTTTTTAAATAATAATTCTTTTAGTTTTTTCTTAAATGTGTTAACTAACTTTTGATATAAATATTCAATTAGTTCGATAGAATTGCTTCCAAGATCACATCTTCAGTTGTGTCACTACAAAATTCATAATGAGCTAATTAAATATAATATATTATAGCCAAAAGAATTATAATTGCACCCACTTTTATTGAATAATACTAATTAAACTGGCCAATCGCAATGTTTTGTAATTAACCTTTTGCGGGTGTAGGTCGAATTTGTTCTACTCAAAAGTTTAACCCACCACTAAAAAGGTAGCGATTATATGCTTATTCTGATGGTCTATATTCTAGTGCTATTAATGTCTCTAATGAAATTAGTGTGTTTAAGTTTTTGTAAGTGGAAGGTTAATTGATAATTAGGAGTAAAAACACTACAAAAGTAATTATACGCTTATTTGGGTCTGTAGTTTACGTATTATTGATATTCTCTCATGCAAATGATGTATGTTTAAGTCTCTCATGTAAATGATGTATGTTTAAGTTTTTGTGAATGGAAGGTTAAGTGATAATTAGGAGTAAAAAATTATAAAAAATATAGTTATTTCTTGAGTTATTATTTTTGATTTGGTTTTGAATAAAATATTTGTAATGTATATAGACAGACAAAAATAATATAAAATTAATGTATTTTGATACCTCTCAATCAATCAGCCTGTCTAATTTTATAAGAAAATGGCTAAATGCAACCCATATTACTTCTTATACTTTTTTAATTGATTGGGTTGATTTCTACTTTTTTGAATCAAGGGTCATTGCTCATATTCAACGATTAAACACGGTACACCTGTGTATAAGACTTGTACACTCGTATCCAAGGTTAAAAACTTAAATGGTGGGATTTTACACGTAAAAAGAAGAGATGTGCGATTAGATAAAAATAGTGACAGAGATACATTTACCATAATCTTTAACGCATATGTTATGTACAGGTTTTTATATAATATTTTTATTTCCATATTCATATTTGGCTTCTTCTACTATTAGTTCATTATTGTAACTACTTATATTAGGATTTTAGGATGTAGTTATAAGTAAATTTATAAACAATAAACATGTCTATAACACTGTTTTAACAAGAACTAATTTCATCAAAAACTAGCTTTAACTTCGTTGATTTAACTGTATCCCAAAAAAAAGTTCCTATCTAGAAAAATGATAGGAAAAAAAAATGGTTTGTATACGTATGATTTTAGTTTATGTTTTATTTTTTCGAATGTAGGTTTATGGAGATCGGAGAAAGACTTGAAATGTTATGAGTGTATATTTTTTTAGGGATGTAAAATTTATGACACAGACATGAAAAGACGATGCGACCCTAACATGAAATTTACAGATTTGAGTTTAGTGTAAATGAGTTTAAGCCATTTTTGGATCGAACCTGCTAACCCATTTAGCTAGGCGAGTCGTGTTCAATCAATCCAATGGGTTGACAGGTTGACTCATTAATTCATTTATTATTTATTTTATTTTTTATATATGTTTAGCATCATACGTTTAAAATTTTGGGTCTTTGTTTTAAAATCTAGACCTAAAATAAGAACTGAAATAAGATTTCATATATATAATATAATTGTTTTATTTCATTTGAATTTTTTGCTATAAAAGAGTAATTTTAAAGTATTAATATGTGAAAAAAAAAATTCAGGTCAAACGGGTCACGTTCGTGTTAACCCTCAAATTTTCATGTCGTGTTCTTGTTCACATGTCTAACATGATTTTCAGGTTTCGGTTCGTGTAAAATTTTCGGGGTGGTGTCGGGTTGGACACGTCATCCCGCAACACAAAACATTTAGCATCCATAATTTTCCCATCAACTTATACTAGGTGGTATCCGACCGCGCTTCGCGGCGGTAAAAAATCGATTACGACACCACACAACGATATAAATCGGTATTAGAAGGCTCAGAAATGATGTATCATGGCTGCAAAAGATAAATTGTTTTGCCAAAACGACATACACTTTCATATCATCATCACCCTCAAACTATTAATATCCATCCTTGTTGGCTCAGAAATGGTTGTTTATTGCGGCTGCACACATTAGTTTGCAAGCCAAATCAATAAACACATCTATTTTCTTATCGTCATCGCCAATGTTTTGAAAACCGGACCGGAAAGCGAACCGGACGGCCTAGAGGTTCACTGGTCGGACCGGTCGGATCGGATTACGAACCGGATGACGTCATAAATATTTAAAAAAATATAAAAAAATTCCAAATATTTATAAAACTACAAACACATACCATTCAAGTAAACATAGTCCAAATTAACACAATATATCATATACATACCAAAATTAACAATTTTAAACAATATATCATGTTTAAACGGTGTTCCTTAATCCAAAACAACATCCAAAATACATACCATTCAAGTAAACATAGTCCAAATTAACGAACCGGTGTTCCTTAATCCATATCCAATAATATTTTTCTAT
>BJCN01142974.1:0-12367 GCA_018326445.1 Flaveria brownii
GCTAGGAAGGTGGTCGGTAGCGGTAGCAGTAGTAGTTCAAGCAAAAGGCCCAGTGAAGAGGCAAGATGAAATGACCATGGTGGAAATGCTAGGAGGTTGTATCTGAGCATGAGCCCCTTCTGCAACAAATGGAAGCTTCATCAATTAGGGGAGTGCAACCCCATACCTTGTTTTCGGTGCAAAAGACATGGTCATCTGATTAAAGACTGTACTTATGAGCCTGGAAAGCAATGCTATGAGTGCGGAGATCTAGAGCATATGAGGAACAAATGCCCCAAGCTAGCAAGAGACAAAGACACTCGACCTAAATAGCCCAAGGGAAGAGCGTTCATGATATATTCGAACGGTGCTTGTAAAGAGCCTGTTGTGATGAACACTACGTTTCTCATAAACAATTATCTTGCTACCATTCTATTTGATACAGGGGAAACTGCTAGTTTTGTTTCTACCACCTTTAGGCCTTTGATTGATTTGACTGCTTGTACTTTAACCGAAACATTTAAAGTAGAACTAGCTGACGGTAATATAATAGAAACTAACGAAATCGTCAAAAATTCCAAATTGGTCTTAGAGGGTAACTCCTTTGATATAGATCTAATGCCTATTAAATTAGAAGGTTTTGATGTAGTAGTAGGAATGGATTGGCTGACTAAAAATAGGGCTGAAATCATGTGTGACGAGCGTTTGCTTAAGATACCAATAGCAAACGGGGAGATGTTAGTAGTTCATGGAGAGAGAAACCACCCACTGTGTCCTATGATATCCCACTTAAAAGCAACTAAAAGCCTCAAGAAAGGACACACCGCGTTTATAATTTATGTGATGAATGCCAAAGGGTAAAAGAAGATTGAAGACATACCTGTGTTGTCTGAGTACTTGGAAGTATTTCCCGAAGACTTACCAGGACTCCCTCCGACCCGACAAGTCAAATTCCAAATTGATCTAGTACCTGGCGCCGTACTGGTGGCCAAAGCACCTTATCGACTAGCTCCGCCCGAAATGAAGGAGCTGATGCTACAAATCCAAGAATTTCTTGATAAGAGGTTCATACGACCTAGTGTTTCACCATGGGGTGCTCCAATGCTGTTCGCTAAGAAGAAGGACGGAACACTATGAATGTGTTTTGACTATCGGGAACTGAACAAACTTACTGTAAAGAACCGATATCCTCTACCTAGAATTGACGACTTATTCGATCAATTGCAAGGAGCTAGCTATTTCTCTAAGATAGACTTGAGGTCGGGATACCACCAACTGAAAATAAAGAAGAAGACATTCCTAAAACAGCCTTTAGAACCAGGTATGAACACTATGAGTACCTAGTCATGCCTTTCGGATTAACAAACGTGCCCGCAACATTCATGGATCTCATGAACCATGTGTGTCGCCCATACTTAGACAAGTTCGTGATTGTGTTTATCGACAATATCTTGAACTACTCTCGAAGAAAAGAGGAACATGAGAAGCATCTCCGATTAATCCTTGAACTACTCAAGAACAAACAACTATACGCAAAATTCTCCAAGTGCAAGTTTTGGATGCGTGAAATCCAATTTCTTAGGCATATAGTGAATAAGGATTGAATCCAGGTGGATCCAGCAAAAATAGAAGCCATCAAAAACTGGAAGATTCTAGAAACTTCTACCGAGATCAGACAATTTCTTGGTTTGGCTGGTTATTACAAGAGGTTTATCAAGGATTTCTCTCGAACAGTACAACCACTAACTGCTTTGACCAAGAAGGATACAACCTATGAATGGGGAAAGAAACAAGATGAAGCCTTTAACCTGTTAAAGGAAAAACTCTGCAGTGCATCTATCCTTACCCTACCAGAGGGAACAGAGGACTTTGTGGTCTATTGTGATGCATCACGTCAAGGATTTTGTTGCGTTTTAATGCAGCGCGAGAAGGTAATCGCATACGCGTCCAGATTGCTGAACGAGCACGAAAGGAGTTACACGACACACGATTTGGAACTGGGTGCATTAGTGTTTGCACTCAAAATGTGAAGACACTACCTCTACAGTACTAAGTGTGTTATCTACACCGATCACAAAAGCCTACAGCATATTCTGGATCAGAAGATGTTGAACATGCGTTAAAGAAGATGGGTAGAACTATTAAATGACTACAAATGTGAGATTCGCTACCATCCCAAAAAGGCAAATGTAGTGGTCGATGCCCTGAGCAGAAAGGAAAGGGAAAAATCCCTTCGCGTTCATGCCCTAAGGATGAGCGTGTACACTAGCCTTCTTGCTAGATTGAGAAAATCACAGAAAGAGGCCCTTAGGGAGAATAAATTGACTGATGAGATGTTAACAGGGATGGAGAAGCGTTTGGAAGTAGACAACGATGGCTTGTACAAATGTGAAGGAAGGACATGGGTGCCTAACCATGGTGGAATTAGGGATATGATTTTGGACGAGGCACACAAATCTAGATATTCAGTTCACCCAGGAAGCGATAAGATGTATCAAGATTTGAAAACACTTTTCCGGTGGCCCGGATTAAAGAAATCTATTACCACCTATGTGGGGAAGTGTTTGACGTGTGCAATGATAAAGGCCGAAAACCAAAAACAATCAGGAACCCTACAGCAACCCGAAATCCTGGAATGGAAATGGGATAACATCACAATGGATTTTATCACTAAACTACCAAGAACATTTCACGGTCATGATGCTATTTGGGTAATCATGGATAGACTTACCAAATTAGCCAATTTCTTACCAATTCAAGAGGACTATGAGATGTCAAAATTAGCCTGAATATACATTGATGAAATAGTGACTAGGCATGGAGTGCCGCTCACGATTATCTCAGACCGTGGTAGTCGCTTCACATCATGATTTTAGAGATCTCTCCAACAGGCTCTGGGAACTCGTCTTGACATAAGCACCACGTATCACCCTCAAACCGACGGACAAAGTGAGAGAACCATTCAAACTTTAGAAGACATGCTGAGAGCTTGCGTAATCGACTTTGGTGGAAGCCGGGATTACCACCTTCCCCTAGTAGAATTCTCCTACAATAATAGTTACCACGCAAGCATAAAAGCAGACCCGTATGAGGCTCTATACGGCAGGAAATGTCGATCACCATTAAGTTGGAACGAGATAGGTGATAGCCAAGTGGCGGTGGGTGGTTTGCATGTTATGGGCAAGTGTGAATAGTGATGTTGAAAGTCGCCCCGTGGAAGGGAGCTGTGAGATTTGGCAAGAAGGACAAGAATTGGTCCGGTAGCATACCAGCTCAGACTACCTGAGGAGCTGAGCTACATACATGACACCTTTCATGTATCAAACTTGAAGAAGTGTCTGGTAGACAGAGCCTTAGAATTTCCATTGAAGGAAGCAAAAATAAATGACAAACTAAATTTTGTTGAGGAGCCTACAGAAATTACTGATCGATTGGTCCAGAAACTTAGGTGAAGCCTCATACCCAAGGTAAAAGTAAGATGGAACTCTAGGAGAGGACCCGAATTCACTTGGGAACGAGAAGATGAAATAAGGACGAATATCCGCACCTCTTTAAAGCCACCCGTCCAAAGTTTAATTGAAGCTAAAATTTCGGGACGAAATTTCCTAAACGGTGGGAGAATGTAACAACCCCTCCTCGGCCCTAAGATGAGTTAAAGAATTGTGCCAAATATTTAAGTAGGCATTTTTCTAAGTCATGGCCTGAACAGTGCCCATGCGCCTGAACAGTGCCCATGCGCCTGAACAGTGCTCATGCGCCTGGACAGTTCCCATGCGGCTAAGTCTTGGGCGTTTCAACAGTGCTCATGCGCCCCAACAGTTGTCATGCGCCCCAACAGTTGTCATGCGCCTAAGTCTCAGGCGTCCAAACAGTGGTCATGTGCCTAAACAGTGGTAATGCGACTAGAATTTTACTTATGTATTCGCGTATATATTCAACTTCAACTTCTTTTTCCACATTTAGTTTACATCTAATATTGGTATTTAACCATGTAGAGACTTATATTTGAATAGAAACTATCCTTTGAACGATTATTAGAGGCAATTAAGGTGTTTTCAACACTTAAACGAGTTTGGATATGTATGTATATTCATACACATCCGCGGTTCAACAAAAACTAATAATAATAATAACTACAAAATGAATACTTACAACTAAAAATTTAAATTAAAACTCCCACTAAACAAAAAAAAATCAGCCTCCCCTCTCCCCCAATCATTCTTCACCCTTGAAACCCACAAAACCCACCACCACACTCCACCCCTCTTCCCCATAACATGCAAACCACCCACCCTATTCACACTCTCTCCCTTATCCACAAATTTCTATCCATGTTCTTCAACATTTCTGCACTTTCTTCTTCTTTTCCCAGCCATATTCGAAGTTCCCATCAAGCACAACATGAATTTGGAGCAAGTTCAAGCTACTAAGGGACTAGAAGGTGTAGTTTCTTGCAAGAACTTCCAAGAACAAGAAGCACCAGCCATATTTCATGAACCATCATCTTATCTAGTCTTCTAACCTTCTTAAAAACGTGGAACATCCAAAGAGTAAGCATTATTATACTAGAATAAGGCTATTTCTTGAGTTTTACTCCTCTTAACTATCAAAATCCTACTTTTCCTGTTCTAAACAGAAACTTGCTGCTAAAATCTCATTCTTGAGGGACACATAACTTCACTCAAGATACATTCTAAGAGAAATCCATGAATATAGGGTTGGTGCACAAGGCTTCACCTTGAAAACCCTCTTTGTATGCGTTTTAGCACCATCTATCCACTTGTCTTGAAAAACTTTCCAACCAAAGTTAAAAACATGTTTTAAAACAGTAAATAAACATTAATATAATTTGGTTTGAAAGTTACAAAAAAGTTTGACTATGTTTGAGCTCAAACTATGACGATTATATAAGTGTAAATGGTGTAAAACACCCTTTATATGCAACAATGGTCCCATGAATGCAAAAATCCATGAACTAAAGTTTTTTTCCAGTAGTTTGGAGATATTAATCATAGGAAATTCATGATTTACGTTGAATATGTAAAAATAATGAGAAAATAGACCTAATAGTCTTGTTGGTGACCCAAAAGGGTGAAAATAATTCAAGAACTTGACCAAATCATGATAAACTTATAACTTAAAAAGTTCCAGACCCTAAAATAAGTATTTTGATGATAAAATTCAGATATGGTGATTTATTAGGTCAAAACGTGGTTGTTATAGATTTATTTAATAAAGAAAGCCTAAACTGGAAGAATATTGGATAAATTCTTAAGAACAAAATGAGAAGCCTAAAATCTATAAAAATATTATTATTTCAGTAAGTTTGAAATACTAGAGTTAGAGCCTTGGTTGAAATTAGAAGCTTTGAGGACTAGACGCTTAGAGTCGTCGGTTTTACCGTAATCAGTAACTAAAACCTTATGTTTTAAAACTTCACCCAGTAAGATCTGAATTTTTAGAGTTCAAACAGACTCAAATAAACTATAAAAACCTTAAGAAAGTATTATGGGTCAAGAATTGTAAGAAGACAAACTTTAGAGTAGAAATTATAAATTTTAAAACTTGAGGGGCCAAAGTGTAAATTCTGTATTTTAACCAAAATTCTATAACCTCATGACCAGAAACAAATAATTAACTTATTAATATGTTAAAAAAAATTTATTAGAACTATAAAACTTGACATAGACGTGCCAAAACCCTAACTTTCCTAAAAATAAAACTTTTGACGCAAACTTCAAAGAAACAAAGTCACGGACGCCTTTAACCATAAACACGCATTTAATTTTACTTCCAATGATCTAAGAATATATAGCTTATTATTTATATCATGATCATAGGGTGCTAGGACTTGAAACTATCTGTGACTGTGGAACTTGATTGATACTAAGGTGAGTTCTCGTGTCCCCCTTTTATTTTTGCTTTGAGGATGAAGCATGCTCTTTTGAACTAAAATCTTTATTGTGCTATTTTATGATGCTTATGTTATGGATAATGTTATTACCTGCTGATACTTGAATCACAATCATTAATTCTTTTGTGAACCGCTTGTTTTATATGGGTAGATCTAGTTGGGGAATCTCCCACACACAGTGCCTTCCTTATAGGAAGGGTACCCCACTGAGATCATAAGGGATCGTTTGTGGCATGTGATAGGTTTTTGTAAGATACTATGGTGAACCATCTGGCAGGTATGGTACACTGTTTTGAGGCTCAGTTCTCCCTTCGGGGTTAACCGGTATATCATAACTTTAGAAGAGGCTAGCTGGGACTGAGTACAGGGTTGATGGTGACCCCACAACAGAGATACTTGATACTAAACTTTAAAATGTGGACTTTAAGAATTTCTTTTGTTTTTAAACTTTAAGCACTTGAACTCACCAACTTTTAAGTTGACACAAAACTTTATGAGCATGTTTCAGGTAACCCTTGATGGACGTCTAGCAGGACTTGGAGGATTTATAGATGACTTAGCACCCTGGCCTCATGGCATTATTGGATGCAAACTTATACTTTTGGACAATTTGTATTAGAAATTACTTAAAACTATGTACTCTTATGTTGAAACAATTCTGTTGTGACCGGGCTAGACTGTATAGTCCTGGATTTTGTTAAATTAATGTAATGCTATGAGACTTGTCTACTTGTGTGCTCTTATGATGGTTTGTTTCTGCTGCCATATTTGTTGCTAGTCTGTGATGTCCCACCCTCCTTGGGCCCGGGGTGTGACACCTTTCTTATAAAAGAATGTGCCATGTAAACTTTAAAAACATGAACAAACTAATAAAGAATGATTTGGTAATTGGAATACCAAAGAAAGAGTTTACAAGTGATGATCATGTGTTGCATGCCTGAAAGGGAAGCAACATAAGGTGTCTCACAAGTCAAAGGAAAAGAACTCTATCATTACTCCCCTACACTTATTACATATGGATCTTTTTGGCCCTACCAGTTTAACAAGTCTAGGGAGGACCTCACACTATTTAGGGATCACGGATGATTTCATAAGATTCACTTGGGTCTTCTTTCTTAGAACTAAGGATGAGACTTCTAAGATCTTGAAGAATTTCATTCTGAAAATTGAGAATCAATGTGATCATAAGATCAAGACAAAACGATGTGATCAAGGAACTGAATTCAAAAACCAAATCCTTGGAACATTTTGTGATGAAAAGGATATTACAAGACAATATAGTGCTCCCAGGACCCCTCAGTAAAATGGTGTTGTTGTGAGGAGAAACTGGACACTTATTGAAGCTTCAAGAACCAAGTTGTCTTACTCTAAACTGCCCATTACCTTCAGGGTAGAGGCAGTCAACACTAACTGCTATATGCAAAACAGAGTTCTAGTAGTTAAGACTCATGGTACGACTCCTTATGAGTTGTGACATAAAAGGAGACCTTTCATTGGTTTCCATAGATCATTTGGATGTCCTTGCACCATATTGAATACCAAAGATCAAGTAGCCAAATTTGTTGCGAAATTAGATGATGGACATTTTATGGATACTCTTCCTAAACTAAGGCTTATAGAGTATACAATCTCAGAACTAGAGTAGTTGAGGAGTCAGCCAATGTGACTTTCAGTGAGCACACTCCCAGTGTGAAAGGTTCTGGTCCTGATTATCTGTTTGATCTTGATTTATTTACCAGATGTTTTAACAAATCTTGTGAAGATGTTTTAGGGTCTACAGGTAACTTCTCAATAGGTGATTCTGACCTATGATTTGAGCCGAGAAGACCAAGCCAGAAAACTACTTCAACTCCAATGGTAACTAACCCTGTAGATGGAGTTTTTATCATTGCAACCATGACAAATTCAGCTGATATATCCGAGGTGCCTACAAATTCCAGCTCAGGAGCACAAAACACAAATGAAGGAGCTTCCAGTGTAGGAGGAAATGGTAGTGGTAATAGTGATTAAAAATTTCTTGATGCTGATAACCACTCCATGGAAGACAACATCAATGATGTCACATACTCATTGGATCAAGCTTCTCTTGATAAGTGTACTGATGCGATAGGTGACAGTCTATTGCTAGATCTAAATTTCACAAATTTGGATCTGTCTAATCAACTTGCTGTGATTCCTCAACTTAGGATCCACAAGTCACACCCCATCACAAACATCATTGGACATGTTAACACATGGGTGAGAACAAGAAGACAAACCCATGACAAAATGTTTGTCTATGCTCTTACTTCTTATCCTAGATAGAGCCCAAGAAAATTGTTGAAGCTTTGAAGGATGGTAGTTGGATTGAAGAAATGCAGGAGGAGATGCTTCAATTTAAAAGATAAAAGGGTTGAAACTTATGTCCTCTTGCTCAAGGGAAGGCCATCATAGGTAACAAATAGGCATTTAGGAACAAGAAGTATGGTAAAGGACTTGTCATCAAGAATAAGGCTAGACTAGTTGTTCAAGGATACATACAAGAAGATAGGATTGACTACACATATATTTTTGCTCCAGTGGCAAGACTTGAAGCTGTTAGGATATTCCCTTTTTACTGCATCCAAGGATTTTAAGGTCTATCAACTTGATGTCAAGTGTGTTTTTCTATATGGGATGATTGATGAGGATGTGTATGTCAAACAACCACCTGGATTTTGTAGACCCAGTTCATCTTGGTTATGTCTGCAAGCTTGATAAGGCTCTTTATGGGCTGCACCAAGCCCCAAGGAAGTGGTATGAGACACTATCTCAGTATCTCTTTCAGCATGGCTACAAGAAAGGTACTATAGATGGAACACTCTTCATCAAAGTAATAGGGAATGACTTGATGATGGTTCAAGTTTATGTAGATGACATCATCTTTAGGTCACCTAATCCAAAGCTCTGCAAAGACTTTGAGAAGCTGATTAAGAATAAATTTGAAATGACTGTCATGGGGGAACTCAATTTCTTTCTAGGAATTCAAGTGAGGCAAGTTGATAATGGCATCTTCTTTGGAAGGAAATTTTTTCAAATGATATTCATTAAAATTTTGAAAATTTTAGACATATTTTCTCTCGGAAGATATTAAATCGTCTTTGGAAGAACATTAAGTATTCAAAATAGATAAACTACTTATAAGAAATTTACCTTCGGAAGAAATGTTTACATATCTTCCGAAGCTTAAATATGATTAAGTATTTATATGTTTTTAAGGATAATTTTCATCTGAAAGCAATTAAGCCTCGAAAGATTTATTATCTTATGAATAAAACTTCTAAGTTTTAATCTCTTTCGAAACCAAATATGTCTCAGAAGTAAAAATACACTAAGTATTTTTCTTCCAAAGCAAATTTTCATAAAGCTCAGCAATATATTCTGAAGTCAAATTGGCTTCGGAAGTTGTTATAAAACCTCCGAAGACAAATTACCTTTGCAAAATTTACGACTTCCAAGAAAACTACCTTTTGGGCACTTATTTTAGAGGTGGGACCGACATCCGGATTTCAAAGTTTATCCTTTTACATTAACTTTGTCTCAAATCCATTTCATATATATACACTCAATGGTTCCCCATCTTTCACTTCACTATCCTCTTCATCTACAAAAAATCTTTAACCTAAATTCACCCATAGACTGACCTTAAGCTACCTCAAAAATGGCCAACCTTGATCGAAGAAACCAACCAGATTTTTCCATGCACTTACACAGGTAACACAATCAAGTTGCTCTGTTGAACTCTGAGAAAGATCCTAGTTTCTAAGAGATTTGTTGATTCTTAACTCTATCCAAATACTTCATATCCTTCATCATAGATCCTCCACTTTATAAGGATTAACTATTGGAGTTCTGGAGAACCTGGAAAGAGGTCACCATGGATGGGGAGAAGGCATTGTCTGCTATAGCGCTAGGGAGGACAATCTTCATCACTCCAGCCTCCATAAACACTCATCTTCCGCTAGATGATGTAGAAGGTGATTTATCCTTCCTAAAGTCTGTTGTCAACCACTACTTCAGGCAGATGGGCTATGAAGGTGATTACTCTGTAGAACCTTCAGGAAAGGGAAGGTCTCCGCACAGTGTAAGTACCTCCTCCATGTGGACATCCACTGTTTATCTAACAAGCATGGAGGATGAGACTAAATTCATGAAGACCTTTCCTACATAGTCCATGGGATGGTTCTAGGGGTCAAGTTAAGGTATTCTCAGTTTGTTTATATTAATTTACTTGTTAACTTAGACTCCTTAGAATATTACATGTTCCCTAGATATGTCCAGCATATTCTTAACTGTGAACTGGACTCACAGTTAAGGGGAACAAGTGATGTTCTAAAAATGGGACAGATGAAGCCTGACATCTTTAAGATTATGAGAAATCCTACTACGGGCTTCTCAAGGGTAGAAACAGACCTTGTCCCAAAAATGTTAGAGCTCATTGCTCAAGGTGACAACCTAGAAGCACCAGCTAGTGTTGAACCCACACCTTGTACTTCTCAACAACCCACACAGCCTCAAATAACCATCACCTACACAAGAAATCCTAACCGAATACATGTATAGCTACTCAGCTTGTGTAGGTCCCCATACCCTCACCCATGTATAAGGAAGTGGACACTGGATCTCCTACTTCCCCTAAGGAGCAAACCACTCCCATCTCATAAAGGATTAGAGATGAGGTTCCTCATGCTCATCCTGATAAGCTCACCACCCCAACAACCTTAAGCCTTCAATAAGAGTCTCAAAACTCTAGTGAACAACCTTTAGGAGAAAGTTACCATCCCTAGCCTCTAGACCTTAACCAACCAATACCTAACCTAGAATTTTGTGATGATGTAGACATGGGATTCAGTGAGTACCATGAGTCTCTCTTCTCCACCCCTGCTCAAGGAAAGATGAGTACTCCTGCATCACCCATGTCTAGCCTACATCATCCACCCACAACTAAGGTGGATCTCCCTAAACATGTTCAGGAGACCCATATGGAAGACGCATTCACTTTAGCAAGTGAGTACATCATTAATACCTCAACCATGGAAACCCAGCCCCTTGACAATTCACCTGAAGCTATCATAGTGTAGGGGAAATCTAGCAGCCAAGAACAAAGCACTGGTGATGATGAGAAGACTCTGGTCCTATTTTCTCATCCTCCCGTGATTCTTCTGATGAAGATAAGGGGAATATGAAACTAAAGGTGCAAAAACTGACTAAAACTAACACCTGTTTAGTTTCCAAGGTTAGTCACCTGGAATCTCAAGTGACTACCTTATAAAAGAGAGTCTATGATTAGCAACTTGAGATTTCTGATCTCAAGGAAAAACTAGCTGGGAGACCTCTAAGGAGAACTCAATCAGTAACATAAGAAGTTGTGGATGTGGTGGACCTAACCTTCAGCTCACCTATGTAAGAGGGTGATGCTACAAAAAAGGGGGAGAAAGTCCTAGCAATCACAGAACCTGGGAGTTCTTCTCAGAGTATGGATATTGAGGATTCACCACCCTCACTTGCGATTTTCCATACTCAGCAACCTCCTCAAGTTCACATTCATGTGGACTCACTCAAACAAGATCTATTTAAGGAGGGTATACCACGGGCTATGCCTACCCAATCTCATCACTCTGAGAATCCAATTATAGGATGGATGTATGACATGGATAGAAGAGCCCTGGTAATCTCTAGATCTTAGGAGTAATAGGAAATCATCAACTTCTCCAACCTGAGATTCTATGAGAGCACCTATCTGATTGACCTTCCATTTGCCAATCCAAGTCAAACCAGGAAAGCTGTAAGGTTAGCAGATAGGATTCAAGAAAGCGTGCTAGAAGAATTCAAGTTGAGATCCAAACTATATAAACAGAGGCTAGCAGGAAAGATTATTAGTCAACCGGATGTTTAGGTGGACCCTAAGATTAGATTTGAAGGGGAAACCTTGATTGAAGGCTTAGTAGTTGAGCTTGTGAACTTTGAGACAGAAACATCTTCGGCACCCATTACCCTCCGTGAAACACCAGCTGGTGAAGGTGCTTCACAACCTCTCTCTTGCCAGAGCTTGAATGCTGAACCAAGCAATGAAGGACAAAGATCTCTCCACTCTGAGTTACCAAGGCCTGTGAGTGACAAAGGGAAAAGGAAATTGACTCTTAAGGAGATTAAGGAGGAGAGAGAGAGATGAAGACAAAGCTAAGGGGAGAGAGTTCAAGTGGGTCCCCAGGCTTCATGGAAGCTTCAATCAGGGCTACCCCCATGCCAAATACTCAAGATGATGAGTTGAGGGTAGCCAGATTAAACTACTTGAGGACCAGGAATTACAACATAGATGAACTCATCTCTTTTCCCTTAGAAGAGCTCAATGAACTGGCTGCCACAGTGTTGTCAAAAAAGAGGAAGGAGGTAGAAGATACAGAATTATTCCTCTAGATCAAAGAAGAAAGGAGACAGAAAAGACTCTACAAACAT
>BJCN01142991.1:0-14474 GCA_018326445.1 Flaveria brownii
ACGTTTAACTGTAAACTATTGAACTGATCAACCGTTGGGTTGATACACACTATTGTTAAACTGTGACGTTTAACTGCAAACTATTGAAACACATTAACCATTGGATTGAGAAACACATTTGATAAACTGTTTTGTATAAACGCAAACTCTTGAACTCACCAACCGTGTGTTGACTTTTTAGTATGCTATTCTCAGGTAATTGAACTGGACAGCCGTTAGGAGCACTACACGGGTCAAGCATGCATCCTAAGGCTTAAACGATCATATATTTGTTTATCTTTATATATTTTGAGTTTGTTTATTCTGTTTCAACGCTTCCGCCTGTATTGTAATATTTGTACTTTGGTTTGTAATGATAAATGTCACATTTAGAGTCGTTCCAAGTAACTATTGACTGTGATCCTGGTTTGTTCACACGCCTCGCGGTAGAACTCCGCACGCGGATTTTGAGGGTGTGACAGAAAGTATACATAAAGGATGTTAAAAAAACTTTTTAAACATAAATGATGATAACTGGATTTTTTTATAAACCTAAATGATGTTTTCTGTTATTTTGTCTAAATTTTAAAATAAAAATTAAATATATCATTTTTAAAGTTAAAAGATAAAAACTATACTTTTAAAATTACTAAAGTACTTTATATAATTTACAATTTTTTGTCACATTTTCCTTCTTTCCTTTAAGGGTCATAATGATAAAAGTCCTTTTGTGATAATGTAATATAAGTATAGAACCTATTATTAATGGGATTCATCATATATTGAATATAATTATGGATAGAAGAAGAAAAATTAAGTCATATGCACCAATCATCATGAATATGGACAAAGAGCATTGGCATCATATCTTGCCAAAAAGCTATTTGTCAATTGATTATTTAAAGATATAGTAGTTGGTTTTATTATTTTTTTCATGTCTAATATTGAACACATACATTTGTTGCATACTTGCCAATAAGTTTATTGACAAGGAGCATCTTCGGTCTTAATTTTATATATTACGAATAAAAATGTTTAATATAAAATATAAGCAATTATTTCAGTTTTTGTTATTTATATTACTAATCTTATGCTTGCATTTAATTACTAATAGACCAAATCATTAGTCCCTTAGAGGATAGATTGGTGGTAAATTTCTTTTTTATATATAAATAGTTAGAGAGTTCAAAAAAAACCTACATGAGGTTTCATAATTTAAGTACTTTATGTTTTAGAGGTTAATGTTTTATTAAACATTTTATGAAGAAATATTTCTTCAAAGAAAATAACAATTACTACACACGTGAAGAATTGTTTTTGAAGAAAGTCACGTTTCTTGATGGAAATATATTATTCATTCTTTTTAAAATTAAGTTGCATTCCTTTTTTCTTTATTTCAACCCTTTAATATTGTATGTTGTATAAAAATAAATTAAATTAGTATAATATATTTGTTATCAAATAAAACATCCATATAATTTAAAAAAACATAAACATAAATTAAATCAGCATAAAAAATTTAAATCAAGATTTTTCAGAGTATATTACTGAAAAATGACGATTTAAGAAATAATATTTTATATTGTCTTTTTACTACGTATTTAAAAGATAAACTGATACAAATAATTAAGAAATAATTTTTGAATTTGAATATTTGATTGCATATATAATAATATTTTTTTTTATCATATTCATATGATTTGAACTATTATATGAATATAATGGGTTAGCTAAAGTGCTAGTGACTTTTTAGAGTATCTATCAACTTAATGTTCTATCGCCGGAATGATTAAATCAAAGTGCTAACTATGGTAAAATACAAGATTGACAAATAAAAGATATGTAACAATGTTGACTATTTAGGTTATAACCACCAATGATCTAGTGGTATAAAGTGTGTAAGAAAATAATACTTTTGAGATTTAAGAGATTGTAAGCTAGCAGTTGTAAAAAAAATATAGGTCATAAGGGGCACATTGGGCTAAAATGTGCTCTAGATGTATAAACACAAACATATCAGCTATGTTAGTTTCTTATCATTCTTATCTTTTGTTCTTTTGAAACTCGCGTTTTAAACATCATATTTAAATCTGCTATGTTTGTCTTGATTATAACAATATCCATTTAAATTATTGTTCCCAGGGAGATGACATTCTTTTAACAACCATTGAGCTCATTCGAGATCTCGTAGCGAATTTGAAACCCATGAGAACCAAGTGAAGGCATCTATGTTAAAAATTAACCAAAACCAACAAGGCTTATATCTTAACTTCATTTTTAACACACTTTCTGATCTCAGTATTAGAATTCAAATACAAATAACAAATGCACTATATTTATATAGACACCAATGCTTGCAAAATATTATCACAACATGATGGGAACTAAAATAAAACTCAAACCAAGTATTCAAGGAAACATTGAAAACAAATCAAAAGTATGGACTCGTTGGTCACCTGTGTAACTTTGATAAAGAATAAAAAGAATGGATGTTTGAAAAAGAGTACCATTTATTTTTGAAGATATGAATATTTAGAAGAGATCAACTTTCTTCTTAATCTGATCTTGCTTCCATCTTGGAAACTCGTAAAATTTTTCCTTTGTCATCTTAAATACTTCTTCGAATTCTTCAGCGGAGAGATAAGCCTGAAATCTCATCAAGAAAACTTGTTATATATGGCGCGTACTAAAATGGGTCAATTTAGGTAAATACTCCGGATATGTTTGGCAAATTAGCTCGTCAAGAGCTGGAAGCTCGAGCTGCTAGTTAGAGCTTTTATTTGTATAGAAGTGTAGTTGAAACGGGTTAAAAGCTAAAAGCTAGAGCATTTTGTTTTAAACTAAAAGCTACCCGCTCCTCATTCAAACAAGACTGTTAAAACTAAAAGCTAAAAATCTCTTTACCTGGCATGATCTTTAAATATATAACGATTCATAGGTAAAATCAACCAAGATTACCTCTCTTTTCTTGAAATCGATTCCTGTAACAGGGTTTGTTGATTTTGCTCTGAGTTGGTCATAACTATATGTACATTGAATGTCTTCACAACCCTTTTCTTCCTCATTTGTTTCTTTTACGGAAGAGTCCTCTTCGTGAGTCTCTGGATTCGGTTCAGATGTCTCAGTTGTAGCTTCAGAATCTTCGTTATTTTCTAAAATGATGGGGGGCTCTTCTGTCTTCTCTGGAGCTGCAGAGAACCATGGATTGTCTTTATGATGATATAAATATTATGATTTTGGATCCCGTTATCCAATTTGTATACATTTTATAGATCTTCTGGAGAAACAAGAGTGTATGGCTAACATACAAACCTCTAACCATGCCACGAATTAGTAGAAACAAGATTGTAAAATTAAATTGTAAATATTAGAAAAACAAACACCGGAATTTTATTAGTTTGAGTACCATGCATGGTTGGACCTTTGGAAGACACAAGTATGCAAGCACATACCATAGAAAAGTGGTAGTTTCCATCTGTTTACGCATTGGGTTGTTTATGGTTATGTTGCATCTTTAACAACTGACAGGTAAAATTAAGAAATACCCTTTAAGGAAAAGGGTCCTTAATCAGTATATTCATAAAATAAGATTATTACTGAAACAATTCTTGTTTTTATAATAAAAAATAGAGTTATAATAAAAAGGTCGACCCCGACCCATTTCTATCTGCATTTAAACTTGCCGTTTTACCCATTACCCAACCCCACTTTGCCACCTATGACTTGTAGTGTATATAGGTAAAAAAGTAAAGAGTATAAAAAGCTAAAGTTTTTTTTTGTTATTGTAGTGCATACCCTGGTCAACGATCGTGGAGTTGGTAATTGGTGAGCTAGGTTCTGATGATGTACTCTTTCTATGCTGCCTACGAGGGGGAGAATCAGGCGGTGGGGCCTTCTTTTCAGCAGTTAGGACATTTGATAAAGCAGCAACTGCAGCTGCTCTCTGTGAAGCCCGGTTTAATACTCTAGGAGCAACGGCAGTTTTAGTAACAGTAGACGACTTGAAAGCAGAGGTCAAAGCTGCCATGGCTGATGCTCTCTGGGTTGCTCCACTTTTATTCCCTTCAGGCTTATGATCATGGTTCTGCAATAAGATACAAGAAATAAATTAATCACATTAATTATATTTAAGCAATAATAAAGCTCAAAACATGAAGTTGTAGCAGTCTTTTGCCTCGATTGTGCCTGGGCCAAAGAGCAGCATAGCTTTCTTTTTAAATGAGTTTGCCTGAACCTAAATGTGGTGAAATATAAAAGAAAATTACAATCAAGATATAAAATGGAGTAACTAAATATCATTAAGGTTAAGAAAAGTACATACAGTTGTTTTTGAAGGATCCCATGAAAAATATGTTGTGAAAAAACAAGGTTCACTTCCCTCTGGTACTCTATATAAAGGTACATATGGAGACAAGCCATCCACAGAAGCAGCCAAGTCTATGTATTTCTGAAATCAACATTTTTTTAGACAGACCAACCAATAAAGCACCTCCTTGCAGAAAGCTAAAGGTGGCAAAATAGCCAAGTTGCATAGCAGGTCAAAGACCGTTAGTGTGAGTCGGTTGTTCCTTTTTTAAAGATTTTTTATAATAATTTATGCATCAAACATGAGTACAAAGCTGCATGATTACAATAATAATCTTAATCTGTTAGTAAAGTGATTTAGTTGAAGCATAATAGTTATGATTATGGGTAAGTTAGTACCTGGCCAATTACAAAAGCATTTTGTTTTTCCTTTGGGTCTACTGACTGACCAACCCAAACAATAACCTCAGCATGTGTATCTAATATCATAACATCCTCTGCCAACAAGTCATCTTGTTCAAAGTTGTAAATTTCTTCAATCTGTCATGGAAGCAGACTTAAGTTTGAGGAATTTATTACACAAATTGTCAAGTTGGTCCAAGAAAAATGATATGGAGAACTCACCTCAAACTTTCCTATAGATCCATTAACCAGCAAATAAGATCAAAAAACCAGTTAGTGTAATCATCATTCATCAACAAAAACTGAAGCTAACCAATATAAATAGTTATATGTTTTGGCTTTTGAAACCTTTAATGGATGATATTCCAAACAAGTGGGGTTCTCTGACAATTTCCTGCGTAACTTTTTTACTGTCGTAGCTTTGTTTGCCTCCCACTGCAAGCCAGAAAGCTAAGCTCTCTTTTCCTTCTTTGGCTAGTTTTGCAGTTACTCCAGACTATATATTTAAGGAAAAGGAGATTAAATGAACTATCAAGGATTGGAAATTAAACCAGTAAGAGACTAAGGAGTTGTTTAGTAAAAAAGACAATATAATTTAGTGTTGTCGAAGACTGTATAGATAAGGTCCTAGATAAAAATGACCATAATCATTACATGTAATATTAGCCATGAGTACCTAAACATATACTATCCATTAAAAATAATAATTAATATGCACATGAGTATCATCTCATTTTCAAAATCAAAGGTGCCCAGTATCTAGTTAAGAACCTACTTAAAGTAGACAAATTAAGATCATTTCCAAGTATACCTTGAGGAAGTCAAGAACTTTTCCTGTTAATTGTTGCTGCTCAACTGTACTCTGGTTTCCATACCATGTAAAAACTGCTGAAGTAGATTGTAGGATAAAGCACCCATATGAATTTAAAGATGTTGCAGCCTGAAAGAGATCATGTGTATACATTGTCAAGTACCAATTGAATAAAATCCTTAAAAAGTAACATGATATATATGTATATATAACACATGTGTGTGTAAGAATCATGTGCCTCACAGAAGTTGCGACCTAATTACTTCTCTAATATACAAACAAACAAACAAACAAACCCAGTATATCCCACTCAAGAGTGGGGGTCTCGATAATTACTTCTCTAATATATTTATCCTAAATCATGCTGTTAAAAAAAATTTAGCCTAAAGCATACCACATCTACTTGAAGAGCTTTATTATTATGCACTGAAGTTCCTGATATTTCAATTAGGGCAGAAGTATCTAGACTGTAGGTCTCATCCTTCAATCCTTTGTCTGCAACGTAGCTTTTGTAACCAGAGCTCAATCCACCCTAATAAAAGGAAATACATACAATTGCTAAGCAACAAATAACAATTTCTTGGCATATATTTAAATTATAAATATCTAATCACTAGTACAAATTTACAAATACAAGTACCTTGAGAACAATCATAGGCTGAAAGATGGCAACAAATTGTGGTGGCTCTTTTCCTTGATACACCCGACCCTGCAGAAAGAAGGTAGAATTGTTTCAAAGGTAATTTGTACTCAACAATGTCAAAAGAAAAATTATGGTACCTGCACTGCTTTGCACTTGAGAGATTTGAACATTAATGTAGCCTGCTCGAAAGCCGTTGTTTGGTCCTCCTGAGGCATAAAGTGTTAACAGCATAAAATGGGATCAAATGCAATTTGCAAAAACTGAGAACAGATAAAAGCAAATATGGCAATTTGTAGCATGGAATACACCATTTCAATGGCTTAATTTATTGTAATTTACCTGGATGCTATCCTTCCCAATCCAACAGCAGAGATAATGATCTTTTTTATCATTAGAGTGGTAGGAGTAGAGGCAAATATAGCAATCTCCACTGTAAAATTTACCAATATCGTCATTGGGTACCGGTGTCTTAGATTCTCCATCAATATGCCATACCTGAAAGGCTATAAATATTAAATATTTTTCTTCCAAAACTTCTGCAGCAAAGTCAATGATCAAACCTCAATTTCTCCATTTTCAGGAAGCAAAGGTGGAACCTCCTCCTCAACAGGAGAAGTTTTTGTCTGCCCTTTGAAAACACCACCTTGTTGCTTCAGCAGAGCTAGTAATTAAGAAAAAATGACACCATTGGTACCCAACCATGAGAATTAAAGGTGGAGATATGGGCGGTTTGGGTAATGGGTCGACAGATTCAAAAAGGGTGGCAATGTGGCATTTTCTAGTGCGGGTCATAATGGACCGTAATGGTAAAAATTTTTGACCATTTTTAAAAAAATAAGAAATAATTAACAGTTGAATTAAGATTACGAAAAAAACAACATTATTACATTAATAACTTAAATATTTGAAAAGAAAACAATTTAGGAGGTTGTGTGAATTCAAAAATAGACTTGGGCAGTTTTCAGCCCATTCAACCTGTCTGATATATAACACAACCCAAATCAACTCATTCATAAATAAACTGGTCAATATTGCCACCTCTAATGGAAATCGGTCAACAGAAATTAGTATATAGAATCAATCTACCTGCTACTTTTCCCCTACCCTCCTCAAAAGGAGGAGCTGCTGAAGCTGATGGCCAAGACCTAAAGTTGGATTTAAATGAACTTGTCTCATGACCTTGAATGACTCGGGTTACAACAATTGATTTCGGCAGATTATGGTTCACAATGAACTCCTATATATAGTTATAGAGGAAAATCAATAACTAATACACAAGATGATGGTATAAATAAAGATTTTTTAATTTGATCCACAACCTACCTCAGCAGTCTGCATGGCGGTTTTTTTATCTTCCAATCGTGTTGCTCGACCAACCCAAATAAACACATCTGTGCCGTTATATAATATATAGCATTTATCGGTACGTAATGATGATTTAGAAAGTTCCCCATCTACATCTTGTGCTTGACCTCCAGTGATGCTGCAAAATAAAAAACCGAAGGTTAGCATGGTGCCCTTTTCATGTAATAGCCAACATGATCAACTTGTCATAACCTCACTATAAGTGGAAAAATGGGTGGGTCAGGTCACCTATTAAAATGGCTCGGTCAAAATGGGTACTTTTTGTTACACTGTGAAAGAGGTAAGAGTTGACTTAATATACTTTTTGCCAAGACTTTCATATATTTTACATACAACTAATGCATCAAATATGATTACAAAATGTATAATGTTTCAATAATAATATATTTTGTTTGAAGAAAACATTTGGAAGCTTTTATGAATTAATATACACTTTGGGCAACTTTTGATTTGTTTGACTTACCATTTGTCCTGTTTCCTTTCTAGCTATCTTGTTAGTTTTACCCCTAGAGATAAAACAATACTTGAATCAACCCAATTCATAAAGACTTGTTAACATGTTTTCATCTTATATGGTTGACCCCCTCAATCAAGATTCAAGAATCACAGGGACCTGAAGAACGGAATTATACCAATAAAGTTTGGCAGGAGTTTTCTCTGGAATTATATCATCTTCACTTGCTACCTTCTTACCAATAGAAGCAAATCCACCAAAAAAGGCCCAGAATTCACCTGAGTGTCCTTCTGATTGAAGTTTTCCATCATCTGCAACATGTCAATAAGATGAAAAATCAGATGTATTAAGATCATGTTTCAAGGGAGAGATTCAGTAACTTAACCATCAGAATCCATGTGTTAATGAAATGAAAACCTTGATTCTTTAGAAACATTTCTTTCAATCTTCTACTATTATGTGTAGCATTCGTGACACGTCAAATACACAAATAAAGGGAGATTAAAAAACAACCAGTAGTAATAGGCTGGGAGAAAGCTCAAAGTGCATTTACAGGAATGAAATTTGTAGATTTTCTCTTTAAACAAACAAACAAACAAACCCAGTATATCCCACTCAAAGAGTAGGGTCTGGGGGGTAGGTGGTGGCAAGTCTTTCCTCTATCCATATAGGTAGAGAGACCGCTTCCAAGTAGATTTTCTCTTTAATCACACAAAATTTTTTTTCCGTATATCCAAATTTGTTAAATTCAAGTGGACATTGGTTAACGGTTTTCTTATTGGTATATGTAAATAAAGATTATTTATATACTAGTGAATATCTTCAACTTCAATTTAAATACTTCTTTGGTAGAAAACAATTAGATAAGGTTGTTTATTACAAATTATACATATACCACATTCCAACCTTCTCTAAAGAAAAGAAAACTATGATGAACTTATTATTAAAAAGATATGTTAGCAAAATAAGATATGCTATTGCTTGAAACTAGAAAGAAATTCTTTGATAATAGGTAGAATTGCAAAAAAAAAATATTGTTCAACTCATAATTAATCAAAGTAAGCATAAATGAAGTTGACTAACATAAGCCCTACCAACAATTGCAACATTGCACTTTTCGTCATGATATTTGTCCCTTAAAAACTGAACAACCTCCAAAGCTTTGGACCTTTCTTGATTATTTGTGTTTGCCCCATTGAATTGAAATATTTTATCTTTGGTGTCCAAAATGAAGATCTCATCATGATTTAGTGAGGATGGAGTGAAAGTGACCTAAATCAAGAAGAGGAATATGTTCTTGATAAGTAAGGGTAGACATAGAACTAGCTGAACTCAAATATTTAGAGGTGGCAATTTCGGTCCATTTATTATGACATCAGGTTGTGTCTCATTTCAAGTAGAAAGATTTTTAAAGATATGATATAAGTGAAATGTGTCAAGGGGGTTGAAAGTTGCCCTTAGTCTGTTTCTAGTCTGCATACAACCTCTTGTACCGTTTCTATTAAAGGATTTACATTATTACTACAAATTACAAAATTTCATATTTAATGAATTCATTGTTTACTAAAAAGAACTAAAAACTAAGAAGTATTAAGAGGGTCAGCACAACTTGCCCAACCAGTTTTGACCCTACTTAGCCAAATCAGTTACCCATCCCACCCGACCCAAGTACCCAACCGTTTGCCACCTCTATCAAATATGTTGTGTGGAAAACCAGACCCGCTTCAATCTGGCAACTCGTTTTCCTCCACATGAGTACAACTTTGTTTCGAAATTCTGTTCTTCAGGCGTCGTTAATCCAGATGAAAAACCTCCCTCTAGTGGCATTAAACATGGTTTAAAATATGACAACAATCTACTAGATTCATGGCTTTGAAGTTCTCGATATTGTACGGCACGATTGCCAAGAATTGCATCAAGCTCAACAGCTTTCATAGCTGCTGTTCCAGCCTCATCCTAATTCAGATCATAATTTGAGGGCATTTATGGACTATATATTACATGTACACCTGCAAAAGAATCATAGAAAGAAGCAAAAACAAAAACAAATAGCAAGCAATACCTGGCTAGTATCTTTGCCCGACCAGAAGTGTATATCATATTTATATGCACCTGCCTTGCCAGCAGTCTGCGAATACACAAATCATTGATATGTAATTATCATCTTGAGATATAAAAAGAATAAGGCAAAAGGGAATATTTTGATGGACGTAAGCACCTTTAAGATGATATATGAATCACCAGAGTAGAATCTACCATAATCAGATTGTGGCAGGGGTACTGGTTGCAAGTTCTCAATTCTCCATATTTCAATCCCTCTAAAACAAGTTAAGAAAAAAAAATCCTACACATTACACAATAAAAGCAACTAAACTATACACACATGCATTAAGAAATCGTTAGTTCCCTTCCTGTTTACAATGGAAAATATTTAATAATATCAAATCAATGAACAGTAGTTGTTTCAAAAGTAAGAAACTCATTAAGGATACACTTTTTGACCGACTCCTTGAAATGCAGGCTCCGAAACTTTGTTAGACATGGTGCAGAAATCCTGCTTATAATCCCTTTACTCAAACAAAGAAAAGAAGACCATCAAAGCTTTCTCGCCTTGGAGTTTTCATCAATCATAAGGCAATCTAAACGCTTTCTATAATAACTTTTCTCTATAAATGTGTTTGTCTCTAAAAATCATTATATAGCCTTTTAAACTCATCAGGAATTATGGGAGATGATCATACGAATGTCCAAACTCTAACGAGGTAGAATATACTGATACTTCATATGCTCATTAGAAATCCCCTTCAAGTCAAGTTAAATTTAATCCAGACCATTTAGAATCATGATTAACTCTTCTAAATACCTATTTTGAAAACTTTTGATAATTTTGTTTTTATATTTTGCTAAAAGTTACAGTTTTCATAATTTTATCGTTGAAATTCATTGTTATTCCCCTTTAACATGCACAAAGGATTCTCTATATTAATCACATTTTACCAATTCAACATATGATAAGAACTAATATGTCCTAATAAGATCAAAACTAACGGATAACTTCTGCTACTCCCAACATTTAGGATTAACTCTAAACAATCTGATAGAATGTAGATTCAAAAATGATATTCATCAAGCTGACATCCAAATCAGATAAATCATATTAAAAGCCATATAAACATCTAAAACGATTGTCAAATGCAAAATTAGGTAATCAATTGATAGAATATAGACTCAAATATAGATCATCAAACTGAAATCGAGATCAGAGAGATGCTATGTAAACAATTTCACGACGATAACTCATATAAACATCTAAAACGATTATCAAACGCAAATGTAGGTAATCAACTGATCAAAAGGGGATCATACCTGGGTTTCACCCCCCTCTAATTTCTCCCACAGAAACAATTACAATGCAGAAATTGGTATAAAAAAGATGGTGAATTATTTGCGTTTTACGGGTTGTATCATAATCTTCTGTTAAAGGGGTTTGTTCTCTCTGTCTCCAAAATTCTAGGGTTCTGAAATGTGATTGAAAATTTGAGGATTGAAATGAAAATGGAGATTTGATGAAGGTGAATTGAAATGAAATAGGGGCTGATATTATTATGGCAATTGTATGATTATGAAATTATTGGCGTCAAATTCAAAGTTTGGGCTTTTTTTCTGGATCGTATCGTAGTGACTAATTGCCGGCCCATTCTTGTTCATTAGATAATTTTTTTACTTTTATATTTAAACGGATACCGGAGTGAGCATTTCTGAGACGAGAATGTCAGACATTCATATTAAATTTTGATGTCACAAACCTGACTTACTCAAAAACACCATTAAAGAGGAAGCACATTGTTGTGAAAAACCTCTTTTGAATTAGATTTGAACCTGAGATCTAAAATAACCTAATTACAAACCATTTATCATATACAATTGGACCAAAAGGCCTTTTGATAAATAAAAGTTTTCTATCTTTTAACTTTTAGTAATGTTATAGAATTGACCAGACATCAAATAGGTTGTTTTAGTGATCAATGATCTGATCAATTAGATCAAATAAGTTTTAGGACTAGATTTTTTTTTTCTTTTGGAAAGGCGCCCTTAACACCCATAGGAGAACTCTCTAGCTCAACTTTTGAGCAATTTTGTTAAAGTAAGACTTGAACTCAAAACCTCCCATTTTAAACTATAAATGAATTGTAGATATATAAGAACTTTTAAAGTAAAAAATAAAAGAAACTATGAACAAGTGATGGTAACGAAGGGATTGTTCGGCAATCTTATTCTAAGGCATTTATAAGGCCTGGCCGAATTAGATAAAATCTTTACATCAGTTAGTATGCTTCTAAAACTTACTTATTAATAAGCTACATGAACCATTAAGAGGTGTATTTTAATGAATCAAACACTTTATATCTCTGACTGATTTAAAAATAACATCTTAATAAAATTATTAATAGACTACAAAACAACCCTAATCAACGAATCAATTATAGATGCTGTCATCGGTGAAAGTAAACTTTTCTTAAAGCGTTATGCACATACAAATAGTGTACAACTGGTGACTTTACATAAAAAAAATTAAAACACAAAAGAAACTCACATATATAATAGTTATTATTAAACACAAAGTTAATGATATCTAATCTAAACCTAAGCTATATACATATTGCATACCCAAACACAAAACATTGACGTGAACAACAAAAATGTTTGTGTAAAAGAGATTGTATGTTCACACATTTTATGCACAAATTGACAAATTATGTGTTAGTTCTCTAACAAAGCAAAGATTGGGGCGACTAAGACTTTAACAAACAAATGGACGACTTGGTGGTTTATTGTGATACAGGTTGCTACTCATGGTGATGGTATGATTGCGCATGAACTATTACGGGTGTTGCCTATGCTGGTGGTTTGCCTCAATCATGGGTGTGCACTATAGGAGATTTGTGGTTGTGGTTCGCTTGATACAAACACTCTTTGTAAGAAAGGAAAAATATGTTTATGGAAGAGACATATTTTGAGACAAGAATTTTATGAGTATGGATATTATAGAGTTTATATTCTTTCTTTTCATATTATTGCCTAGAAGCTTATTTCAAGCCAGAAATTATTTTTTTTTAAGTTTCAAACACATGATTAGGTGATAAATTGATGGTCTTACTTTTATTCCTCTGAAATATAAGCATCAAACTGCTATTTATATTATAAAAAATTCAAATTTTCATGAACAGACTAAGCACATTAAGTTAGATTCCCATCTTATATGAGAGAAATTTTGTCATGGTTTAATTTACTTTACTCACACCCGTACAACAGATTAGCTTGCTGACCTAATTACAAAGAAGTTGATTAGTTTTTAGCATACGAAATTACTTTCCAAGTTGAGGTTGTATACACCTCCAGCTTGAGGAGGGTTATCCGTAAGAAAGTGTTAGTATTGCTACAGATTATGTATATTGTTACGGATCAAATGATATAGATGGAGAACATAAGATATTGGTTAGGGTGAACATGCCTTGGATGAAACGATATCTGCGGATGATGGTTATTTCATATGAATGTTGATTTGGTGCTTCATATCATTTTAACTTGGTTTGTTAGACTTTTAGTAATGTTGATTGTGTATGTATAGTCGGTTTGGTTTTGTATTTCCAGTTAATGAAATCAGTAAATTCTCTAA
The DNA here is from genome assembly GCA_018326445.1 of Flaveria brownii. Lineage (NCBI taxonomy): Eukaryota > Viridiplantae > Streptophyta > Magnoliopsida > Asterales > Asteraceae > Flaveria > Flaveria brownii. The sequence continues at coordinate 13,637 of BJCN01142991.1, forward strand.
AAATCTCTCTTAGTTTCACAATATGTATGATGATAGGCTATAGTGATTTGCCTCATGTAGACTAGTGGTTAGCCACATGGAGCTCATGTCTTTCATATAATATATATCTTTTAAGTTTCTTTCTTTTCTAAATGAACCAGCAAATCTTCTTTCCACCATAGCGATGACAAATTATCTTATCACACACATATAGGCTCCCTTACATTGCTCACCATCGCCATGCAACATTGCAACACCTCTCATGACAACCTCTTCCCAAGAACCTTTGAGCCCTAATTTTCGAACCCTAATTGCTAAATATGAGTTCAAGCCCTTTTAACAACGTAACACATTAATGAGTATGTTAATTCTAGCTTACACTTATATTCACCAATGATTGTAAGTGAAAATGATGTGGGAGAAACCTAAAACTAAAACCATAGCTTCAAGATATCATTATGATTAGAGGACAATCATAGAACACTTGAATAACATGCTTTATGCATGATGTGAAGTAGACAACTAATAATAAGTTGGTTCATGAACTTATTCATAAGCTATTATAGAGATAATATTAGAGAAAAGATTTTTTACATAAAAAGACATTTAACATACATCAATCGTTTGACCTCACTTATTATGTTTCTCTACTTTTAGCTTTGTTTAAGTTGATTAGTCTTTTTTAATGTTGATTTATGATTTTTAACAAGAGATTCTCATGGTTAAAAAAATATTTGCAGTCATCTTGTTTTGCTTAATGGATTCAAAGTCTAGAGGGCCTCTTTCTTGATTGATTGTCTTCTCGACTCTTTATATGTGCATTCTTCATGCTAATTTAGTTTAATTACAGAAATCATAA
>BJCN01143002.1:0-10046 GCA_018326445.1 Flaveria brownii
AACTTTTTATATTTGTAAGAAAATGAAGTTAGTATGTGTCAAGATTGATTTACCGCGTGACAAGATGCACATGAATGACTCCCCTCTAGATGTTGCGCAATCTAGGTGGACGTAGTATATCGACATTTGCTGCATTTGTATAGCCAATTTCTTTCGTTAATACTCTTTTCACAAATCCTGCATTTGCTATGATAAGTAGAAGAATATGAAAGAGTGAGCATATGAACATGATGGTTTAAGGTGAACTTAAATGGAAGCGTGACACAATCAACATATACCTCGCTCAAAGTAGGGTTAAGGGTAACGGAGATTAGTGGGTGTGGGTAGCCAGGATGATGAATCATAGTTTGCTCCGCGAATGTTGCACAACGTAGATCGATTTCGTAATTGCACATAGAACAATGATAACACATACCATCTCGATGTTCTGTGTGATACACACATAGTAGTGATAGTTTTATTACAAAAAACATAAATTATATGAGAACTATAAGAACTCATTAAAACAAACAAACAAACATACTCGGTTCCACTGAGAGTAGGGGCTGGGAGGGATAGATGGTGACCAGTTTTTTCTCTATCTTGGGAGACAGAGAAACCGCTTCCAAAGATACCACTGACTCGATAACGATAACAATCAAAATTATATTACATATATCACATACGCATACATGACAAAAGAGTTTTGTATATGCATACGCATGTCCATAAACAAAATAATCGGATTATATTGTATACATCACACACATCACATAAGCAATAGCATACTCAAAACAATCAGAATAATAATGCAAACCTCACATTAGCAATTAAGCAAACGTCACAAAAGCAAACATAACAGCATTGAAACAGGTAAAAACAATATTTCAAAACCAATAATATGTTAAAATTTACATTATCGCGTAAATCACCTTCATATTTTTAATATAAATTGGGAGTAAATGTTGGATTTCATTAAGTATGAAACAATTTTAAAAAATATATATTTAAAGCATTATACACTACATATTGTTTTACTTTTTATGAAAAAAAACAAAATCCCAAAGATTATACATAAAATTAAAGAAAGAGTAAGAGCGATCATACTTCATTCTTTAAAATTTTGAGTGATTGTGAGTGAATAAAAGAGAAAATGTTACTGTTAATTTGTAAATTTGAGAAATCACTGTTCAATCTTTTTAAGTTTTTTAATATTTTTAAAAGTGTTTGTGAGTGAAGGAGAAAGAAAATATTTTGATAAAGGTATAAAAATATTATTTAATTAAAAGAGAACAAAATAATAATTTTTAGTGTAATTATAATGCTAAAGATAAAGAATACGATGTGAATGGTCTAAGATTAACAAATAATTTTAACCTAAAATATTTGACTTGAAAGCATGAGAAGATTAAATAAGCCGAGTATATGATAATGTATGTTAGCAGCCGGCTCTTCAGCTTAAACTGGTTCGGGTTGTCACACCCCAACCTTAACGACGGAAACGTCGATATGTGAGGGTTAAGATTGTTCATACCACACAACGCTATTCACAAAGTGTCAATATTACAAATTTTCAAGTTTCATAATATACATTGAGTGTAAACATAAGATTCAACCAATCAAAATACAAAAGATTTCATAGTGTCATGTAACAATATAAGTCATTTTATTATTCTATGTTCAATCCTAGATGTGATCAAGTTTTCAAAAGCACTTAACCGGTAATAAGTCCTGAAACATGTTAAAAATAAAGGTCAACATAATGTTGGTGAGTTTTCTATAGTTTTAATACATAAATATATATAAAAGATGACAATTCATGTCATAGGTTAGTGAATAAGGTAATTAGGGATGTATTAACAAATGTAACAATCAAATCTTGACAGATTACAAGATTACAAGATTACAAGATTAAACGATTAGCTAAGTGTACTTGGTCCCCATAGTGATCAAGAATACGACACTAGGGCAACCAAATAGGCTTGTCAGACCCATAGATCTATGACGTCACAAGTCTAGCAATAGTTAATGATTGTACATATAATAGTCATAACATGGTAATTACCAAAGTTCAACTAACCACGACAAATAAAATGAATTTTCCCAAGTGTTTACATGATTCAAACGAGTTTACAAGTGCAATGATCATAAGGTTAACATGTTTCACCCCAATGTGTAAAAATATATAAAAAGGGGTATGGAATAACTCACCTGATGTATGTTATTAAGATGATAATAAGAATTAAATGATATTCCAACGTATTCCTTTACAATGCACCTAAACGTATATATTATAAGATTAAGGTTAATAATAAGATTAACGTTCTAACGAGAACTATGGTTTCAATAGAATTATGGAGTTTTGTCAAGCAAATAAATTTATATAATAAAATCATTTATATTTTGATTCAATGAAAAGAATTATAAATAAACATGATTTAACAATGATTAAAATAACGTATTGATCAATAATAATATATTAATCTAAACTATTATTTAAATTACATTTTATAGGAAATAACCCAAAATGATATTTGTAAATAATTTGTGAATTTATGAAATATATATAATTTCCACAATTATCATGATTAATCCATAATTAAAGATAATATGGTGTCCACTAATAATTTAACGGTTTAAATTATTATTTAGAGCCCATTTTTATAAAAATAACTATTTATAACATTTGTAAATAATATTTTTTATAACAAATGTTAAAGTGTTTAACTAAATAAATTTACACAAAATCATTAGGTAACTTTTAAAATAAAGAAAGTTTATAAAACTTATTTTTATAATTTTTAGAATTTTTTATATATTTTTAAAGGCTGAAAAAGGCCTTAAAAATAATTGAGGGTGCCCGGGTTCGAACCCGAGACCTCAAGGTATGGATGCAAGTGACTAACCAGTGAACCAGGGTCGTGGCCTTGGTTTATCTTGGTTTTAAAATCTTAAAACATAAACAGAAAAAGAACCCCCAAAACTCCATGAACCCTAGATCGATTGGAGACCAAATTGATCCACGAAACAACTCTGTGAATGTTGATAACCATGGGGCTTTTGCTCCCCAAGTAAAAACTAGTAGAATGGTGTATTTAATCACCTGATTTTGAACGAAAGGAAGGATGCCCCGGTCGATGAACAGGTCGCGGTGAGGGTGGGATCAAAGGTGGTGTTTGTGTGTTTTCAGTTGAAATTGAAAATGGTAATAGTTTAGGAACAGATAAATGATCGTTCAGGTTCGATTAATTGAATTATTATTAGGGTTTAATGACCGAATGGTTCTAAGAGTAATGGTATCGGTTATTTGAACTCTTTGAGTTCATAACCGTTGTTTAACTTCAATTAAAATGTTTATTTGGGTTCGAATCATCCCCATGAAGCATTTGGAACGGTTATGGATGAAAAACATACGTTAAAAAATGGGTATTTGGGGATGGCCGGAGCCGCGGCCGGCGGTGGCCGGAGGCTGGCCGGAAAACCGAGGGGAAAAGGAGGGCGGGGGGTTGGGTTGTAACTTCTGAAATTTCACAAATGGTCGCTGCAGTTTTCTTCCTTATTATTTTGCTTAAAATTTCTATTTTAAGTTTTAAAATTGACATAAAGGCCCCATTAACTTGATTACTTTAAGTTTTGAACATTTTTAAGTTTAATTAGTTTTTATAAATTATTGTTTATTAGTATTATTATTATTATCCTTATTTTTACTATTATTTGTATTATTATTATTATAATTATAATTACTATTATCATATTTATTATTATTATTGTTGTTGTTGTTAAATTTTGATTATTAACCATTAAATTAATGAATAAAAGAATATAATACAAGGAGCAATCATAAATAATCCTCATGGTTTTATAAATGACATAAACAGTCCTTTCAAGAACATAACAGAGTTAACTTTTAATTAACGAAAAACACGAAAGGTTACACAGGTTTAGTTACCAAAAGTTAGTCAATTTTTTATCAAAGCAGTTTGTGCTTGCAATCGGTTCTTGAGGGGGTTTGAACGGTTTGAATGCCAGGTTAAAAACCTGGTTATGACCAATTCGATTTGGGATTGATCGGGTTTTGACCGGTTTTATAATGTAGTGTTACAAATAGATTTCAACCCTACTTTTCGAGCGGTCCTACTCAATTCTTGCCAAATCGGTTTTAATTTTGGTACATGTTTGTGTCTAAAATTGGGTCCAATTCGAGAACCAGATTTTCACACCTCTAGAACTGTAGTGCCAACGACAAGTTGTCACTGGAACCAATTCAGTTTGTTAATATAAACATTGCTGAAGCCATTTCAATTTTTTAAGGTAAACGAGCTGGCTCGACTCAGTTCGGTTTGTAAACAGTTGAGTCTAAGCCCACCTCGATTTGGCTCGGCTCGACTCGTTTACAACCATATTCCTCCTTACATTTTTTAAAAGCCCTTCACAATAGTACACTCTGCTCCTTTGAACTCGTTTCCCTTCACAAATAAGTGATTAAAAAGTAATTTGATATGCAAAATAAAATTAACAATGTGCAAATCACCTAAAAGTTGAAACAAAGAAGGTGGTTTGTAAATTGTACATATCAATTGTGGAAGTGTATTGTCACTTGTAAACTCATTTTAAGTTCCGTTTTACTTCTATGTGTGCATCATATGATTATACCATACAGTCATACAATGCTCGACATAAATCAAAATCTACTCTTACTCATCTCCTCTCTTTAACATTTCTAACTGTTCTTCCCATAATAAGATGCTTTATTTCCTACTTCACTAGATAATACACCAGTTTCATGACCATCTAAACATGTTCTCCATCTTGATATTATACTAAGAATAATCTCTAGCACTTTATCACTAAGGAAACAAGGTATATCAAAAACCAAAAGTTACTGAACACAGAAGGAAAAAACATGTATTACAAAACAACAATCTTTAACCCTTTAACATCTGAGTTCTCAAATACCACAACCAAACTCAAAACAAGATACATTACCATTCAGTTCGGTACCAAAACAACAATCAACAGGTGTCTTAAACATAACATAATCATAATCAGCAGCAGCAAAAGAGAGGCAAAAAAATCACTCTTTACTTGGGGCATTAAGAAACCCATACTAACTCCTATAATCACCAAAACACAAACACAAAGAAAAACTAAGAATTGAAAGAATAAATCTTATCTCGTCGCACGTTTCAATTCCTAGAACAGGTCAACTTTCTTCTTCATCATGTCTTGCTTCCACTTGGGTATTTTGTAGAATGCTCCTTTTGTCATCCCGAGTATCGCCTCGAATTCTTCGGCAGATAGATAAGCCTAAAGAACCGATAAACAACATTATTATTATTACACAGAATTGAAGCTGAAAATTGAAATTATATAAAATCGAACCTCTCTTCTTTTAAAGTCGATTCCTGTAACTGGATTCTCGGATTTGGCCTTAAGTTGTTCATAACTGAAAGTGCTTTGACTGTCAACGCTCTCAAATTCGTTTTCTTCTGTAGTTGACTTTGTTGCTGACCCTTCTCCGTTCATCTCTTGAACTGGCTCAGATGTCTCTGTGGTAACTTCTGAGCCTTCATTGCCCTCCAAACCATCAGCAGGTTCTTCACTTTTGGCTATGGCTGCAAAGCGAATAATTTGGTCATGATTCTATTAAGCATTATAATAATGCAAAAAAAGTTGTAGAAAAAAGACGATGAGAAGTAAGACTGCTAAACATGTCATGTTCATGGGTTTGCAGGTTGAACCGGACACAAATCCGAAATCGTGTCACATGACACGCATTTTCACACGTTGACATGTATTTAACTTTTTTACATATTAATCTTCAATAATTTACATATTATTATTATTTTTTTAAGCAACCATGTTTTAACTATGCCATTTTGTAACTTCTAAATTGTGATATAATGAATACCCACATGTTTAAACTATGCAATTTTTTTAACTTTTAGATTGTGATATATTGAGTACTCAAATAGGTTTAAGTTATTATATAATACACTATTTTTCAAAAATATTTTAATAAACAAATGGATTAAACAGGTCAGCTATCAAACCCGCTAGGTTGACACGAACACGACCCAATTAGCTAAACTTGTTTGCAGGCTCGACCCAAAGCTGACCCAAACCCATGAAACTCAGGTTAGGCTCGTAGGTTAATATTGATGGGTCCGGCTCAAAGTAGGGTTAATGGGTCCGGCTCAAAGTAGGGTTAATGGGTCCGGGTCATCAAAGAGACTTATTTAGTCATATGTTGCATTGTGTGTGGATCATAGGTCCGTTTATTTGTTGAGTAGTGTAGTGGGGAGGTTGTTTCTCCTTTTCTTTAGGTGCAAGTGTTTTTCCTATTTATGTATGCTTTAAGATTGAATGAAAGGGAGCAAGTTAACAGCAGTAAAACTTTCTGCTCGTGTGTGTTTTTTTTGGTGTGTTGATTAGGAGCTGAACCAAAAAGGTTCATGTCAGAAATTCACATCCCTAATGAGAAGTACCAGGTGAGCCACTTTCGGATGGTGGGCTTCTAACAGGCCGGACTGGAGAAGCATCAGATGATCCCTTCTTTTCAGCAGTAAGAACTGAAGATAAAGCAGCAACTGCAGCTGCTCTCTGTGAACCGCGACTAGGTACCTTCGGAGAAGCTGAAGATTTAGCCGATGGAGAAGATTTAAAAGCAGAGTTCAAGGCTGCCAATGCCGAAGCTCTTTGAGTGGGCCCACCCTGGTTTCCATTTGACTTATCTTGACTCTGTAAAAAAGTCAAAAATATTTAAAAGAAGAACACAACCGACAAACTCTCAGTAGACAGGGGCATTAGTTTAGGATTCATTTACCTCTGCAGAATGGCCTCCCCCAAACCCAAACATTAGCATAATCTTCTTCTGGAATGAGTTCCCGTGAGCCTAAATAGGAATCCAAAATGATATATAAATTTCAATGGCAATAAGATATATAGATTTTATATCAACAGTAGTGACGTCACGAACATTAGCTTTCGCAGAATCCCATGTGAAAAATGTTGTGAAGAAGTTAGGCTCGTTTCCTTCTGTAACTCTGTATAAGGGCACGTATGGGGATAGTCCATCAAGAGACGCAGCCAACTCTATGTATTTCTGAAAATAAAGTTCATTAAGAACATATTACATAATGAAAAACAACCATGCAATATAAATTATAATATCATAGAAAACTAAGGTAAACAAATACCTGGCCAACTTCAAAGGCACTTTGTTTTTCCTTGGAGTCAACTGACTGACCAACCCAGACAAACACCTCAGCATGCGTATCCAATACTAATATATCCTCCGTCAACAGATCATCTTGTGAAAAATTGTATATTTCCTCAATCTGAAATAGAAGCAAAACATAATTTAATCTTCTTTTTAATTGGACATATAATATAACTAATTAAGCTAGCTGTGCATATGCAAGAGAACTGACCTCAAATTTTCCTACTGATACGCAAAGAGGCAGCACAAATAACAAAAACTAGTTAGAGGTTAAAGTCGGGAAATAACAATCCTCTACTATAGCATTTATTGAATCTTAAATATGAAAATAACAATAAAAATTTGAAACCTTTATTGAATGAGAATGCAAACAAGTGAGGATCTCTGACGGTTTCTTGTGTTACTTTTTTACTGGTGTAACCTTGTTTCCCTCCAAGTGCAAACCAGAAAGTTGAGTTCTCTGTTCCTTCTTTGGAAAACTTCACGTTGACACCAGGCTGAACGAATTTTTTAAATTTTTAATAAAAAACACAAATATATGGACCATAAAAATTATTATACAAACATTCTATTTGGACATAATGATCAAGAAAATTCCAGTTTAAAATCCTACCTTCAAAAATTCAGCAATTTTAGCAGCTAGGGTGTGCTGCTCAGCAGTACTCTGGTTTCCATGCCAGATGAATAATGATGAACCAGATTGAAGAACAAAACAATCATAAGAATTTAACGAGGTTGCTACCTGAAATAGATTATAATTACACATATAGTAAGCTTTGGTTCAATTAAACTTCAAAAGGATGCATATAATTAATTAAAGTGATAATGAGCAAAGAGAAGCCATAATACATGACATGACCCCTATAAATAAGTTAATAGAGTATTTGAAAGTGTATCATACAGCTTCTACTTGAACAACTTTATTATTATGCACTGAAGTTCCAGATATCTGAATGAGGGCTACTTCATCTGAACTATAGGTTTCATCGTTTAATCCTTTGTCGGCAATGTAATTCTTGTAACCGGAGCTTAACCCACCCTAATAACAACAAAACATTTGTCATTTTCATAATATTTTTAATATCAGAAATTAAAATTTGTCATGGAAGTACCTTCAACACAACCATAGGCTGGAAGATGGCAACAAATTGTGGTGGTTCTTTCCCTTGATATACACGACCCTGAAAAAAGATAGTAGATTTTGTATATAAATATTTTATTTATCATCACTGCAACAATGTAACTCAAACTTAGGAACAAAAAAGAATGATATAATAAATACACTACCTGAACTGGTCTTCCTTTCAGTGAGTTAAACATTGTTGTAGCCAACCGAGCAGCCATGTTCTGGTCCTCCTGATGTTGCCAGATATGATCATGTTATCTCAAAGATAGATCAAAACTCAATGGTAAAAATTAAAACAACACAAAAGAAAAAAAAAGAAAAACGAAATTTAATTCACATCTAGCATGTATGTACCTCGATGCTATCTTTGCCAATCCAACAGCAGAGATAGTAATCTTCTTTCTTTTCGCTAGAATGGTAAGTGTAAAGAACAATGTAGCAGTCTCCACTATAAAATTTACCAATGTCCTCCTTTGCTATTGGTGTTTTAGCACTGCCATTAATCCGCCACACCTAAAACACAAAGAGTGCAAATAAAGCTTTTATACGAGAAAAAGAAACGAGACACATAAATTGTTGACAATCAAACCTCAATTTTTCCATTTTCTTCAAGCAAAGGTGGGACTTCTTCAGGAGTGGTAGAAGCTTTTGCAAGGCCTTTAAGGCCAACACCTTGTTGCTTCAATAGAGCTAATAACATAGAAAATAACACAATTACTTATGCCCTACAACGCCAATCTTTCAGTAAGAATTGCATAGCAAAAGAAATTTTTACCTGCTACTTTTCCTCTACCACCCTCCTCAGGAGCAGAAGGTGCTGAACCTGATGGCCATGACTCAAAGTTTGACTTGAATGAATGTGTTTCATAACCTTGAATAAGCCGAGTTACACGAGTCGACTTGGGTCGATTTTGGCTTGTTATGAACTCCTAAAGTGAGAATAAATAACTGATATTAGAGGTCACTTGTAGATCAGTTGGTCGGGAGTTGTTATATCTCAAGCGGTTCAAGTCAACATGGCTAAAAGGGGAACGAGTCAAATGAGTCAAACTGGTTAAAAATCACTAAAAATCTATTTTGAATGCTTGCAGCTGACTAAATCATTTTATACAAAGATTTAGATTTCAGATTACCATTGTAATAATACTGTTGTATTAATCATAACCAACGTATTAATTATTATAAAATAAGATAGTTTTGTTTACGGGTCAGCCCAACCTAGCCAGTTTCAGCCTGTTACCCAACCCGCTTGGCCCACCTAAGACCTACCTCAGCAGCCTGCATGGCAGCTTTTCTTTCTTCCACTTGTGTTACTCGCCCAACCCAAACGAACACCTCTAAACCACAATCCAATAGATAACATTTGTTGTTTTCCAGCAAAGATTTTGAAAGTTCACCGTCCACTTCCTTGACCTGACCTTCAGTAATGCTGCAGAAAACAGGAATTGCAGGTTAGCATGAGTGATTGATAAACATTCCATAAATGTTTTAATAAGTTTGATCCATGCGCTTGATCATGAAAAAAGAAAAGGCAGATCAGGAATTATACCAATAAAGTTTTGGAGGAGTCTTCTCAGGAACTATATCATCTTCACTTACAACTTTTTTGCCGATAGGAGCAAAGCCACCGAATATCACCCAAAATTCACCAGAATCCCCCTCTGCTTGTAACTTCCCATCATCTGAATTTGTAATAGAAAAGGATAAATACAATAAACT